>PVLC010038542.1:0-13364 GCA_004027655.1 Graphiurus murinus | reverse complement strand
TGAATGTGAAGTGTTCCTACCAAAAAAGTGATGAATATGCAAGGTAATGAGTATATTAATTACCTAGATTTAGCCATTCTATGGAGTGTATACTTGTCAAAACATCAGATTATACATGATAAATTTATACAATATTTATTTTTAAATTTAAAAGTAAATTCATTTTAAAAACAGTAAATGAGATGGGCTTGGTGGTGCACGCTTGTAATCCCAGTACTTGGGAGGCCAAGACAGGAGGATCGCAGGTTCACAGGCAGCCTCAGCTACTTAGTAAGGCCCTCCGCAACTTAGTGAGACCCTGTTTCAAAATAAAGTATAAGAAATAAGGCTGGGGGTGTAGCTCAGAAGTAGAATGCCCCTGGGTTCAATCTCTAGTACCGCAAAAAATAAAATAATAAAAATAGTAAATTTTCTTTAACAAATTAGAATTTGTACTATTAAGTGCTTTAGAGAATGTTGCATAATGAAAATTCCTACAAAAGTCATTAAAGTAATTTATGGCCCATTATAGCAGTTTAATATTTGATTGGGCATATTTTCATTTTAATATTTAATTAAAGACTTCATTTGGTAATTTAAATATATTCAATGCTGTGTACAAGTCAGAATTTATTACAGCAATGACCAGAGTTTTTAGATACATTAAATGAAGTATATCAAAAAGATAATTTTAAGCTTTGAGAGAGAAAAGGACAGTCACTCATAAAGGATCAAGAGGAACTGAGTCAGTTTTCTCAACAGAAATGTCACATAGAAGGCACCAGGGTCATAGTTACAGAACACTGAAGAAAGAGAAATTGGACCTGGAATCCTTTATGCTTAGGAGTGATGGCCAGTAGAATGCACGTGTGCTGACACTGTTCTAAATGCTACCTCTTGAATCATCCTCAACTAAATCCATCTGGATGTCTTTGATGTTCTGTTTTCTTGTATAATTATATTCTTCTGAAGAAAAGATGTGTGCTGATGATACTTTGACTTTTTTTGAGAAAACATAATTCTTCACTGTTGAAAGCAGTCATGCAATTCCTCTTCAGCCACCAGACTACCCACTCAGTAAGTCTTAGACTCATTCTCCATCATTTAAGACTGTCACTCTAGCCAGCACAATCCTGTAATTCCAGCACTCAGGAGGCTGAGATAAGAGGACAGTTTCATCAACTTAGCGAGGCCCTCAGCAACTTAGTGGGGGGAAAAAATCTCTCTAAACTCTGAAGTTTTAAACTCAGATTTAAAAAAAAAAAAACTCACAAAAGAAAACAGTTTTTTAGTTGCAGGATTCCAAGACTTATTCTCAGATTTTAAAAGAATTAAACTCAGGGTAGATCCTTAGACCCTGGAATCCATACAAGAACACTTAGAGAATTCTAATATAAATTGTTTACTTATACTTGAAAACCACTGACTTGAAAATATTAGTAATTATGGAGCAGAGTGTATTTTCAATGTGTTCTAGGAAGATTTTGATTGAAATTATTTCTCTAGAGTAATGTGGCAGAGCGTATTAGTCAGAAAATTTCTTATTATATGTGTACTTTTATGTGCATGGTAGAATTGACTGGCAGTTTTTGTTTCTGTTTTTGTGTTTTAAATCAGGTTAAGCTCCAACACCTAAGCATTCTGATTTAATAGATCTGAGGCAGGTTCTAGGAAGTTGCATTGCTAAATCATACCAATCTTCATTCTGTACTTATTTATTTATTTTTGGTACTGGAGATTGAAACCAGGGGCATTTTACCAACAAAGTAAACCCCACCTCTTTTTACTATTTATTTTGAAACAGGGTCTCACTAAGTCTCTGAAGGTCTCACTAAATTGCTGAGTCTGACCTTGAACCTGAGATCCTCCTGTCTCAGTTTCCCAAGTACTGGGATTACAAGTGCAGGCACCACCACTCTTGGCCTAATCTTTATTCTTATGTAAGGGATGAGAGAGAACCATTCCTTTTACAAAATTACTGTTTGCATCTTAAGCAGGTAGGCTTTGATGTTGAAAGTGGACTTTGACTCGTCCATTGTAACTTCCTGGAGATTCTTATATCCTGTTCCTCATCCATGGGCAGCCCATAAACACTATTTCCCAGATACTTTTCAATTAGCATATCTAAAATGTTGTCCACAAAGTTACTAGATTTTTTTTACCTAATCTTTCTACCTACATATTTACTATGTAATATGCAGAGATAAATTTCTTAGGATGGGATTTTGACTTTGGAAAGATTTTATTAAGGCAAAATCTGATGTTTTTATTTCAGTAACATGTATAAAATACATGCCTCTGATAAAAAATACACTATTCATAATTAGTATATAGAGTTAGAATTCCATAAAAAGTATTTGGGTTTCTTCTGTAAGAGCAGCTGGTATTTCTGTTTAAAAAAAAAAAAATCCCATGGGGAGGATCTCAAATTCAAAGCCAGATTAGGCAACTTAGTGAGACCCTCTCTCAAAATTAAAAAAAAAAAAAAATAGAAAGGGTTGAGGTATGTAACTCAATAGAAGAGCTCCCCTAGGTTCAATCTTGAGTACAAAAACAAAACCAACAGCAACAACAAATCCTGTGTTATGTAATTAATCTATCATCAGCAAAGAGGAATGATTATCGGTGATATACTCACCCTCTTAGTGTAAGGGTTCTCTCTCTTCTCTCTTTCTTCCCATCCACTTCTGGGAATTGAACCCAGGTCTTTTTGCATGCTAAACAAGCACTCCATCACTGAGCTACATCCCTGGCCCTACTCTCTTAAAAGACACTGGATTGAATTTAGAGCCACCTAGATAATCCAAAATAATCTTCCACTCTCAAGGGGAAGATCATTAACCTTAATCACATCTGCAAAGAGTCATTTTCCTTAGAAGATGGCATTTATAAGTTCTAGAGGTTAAGAACCAGTATCTTTTGGTGCCAACATTCAGTTCAGCACAGATATATTTGTCAAAAAAAAATCAATGATATGTAGATCTGCATTTGCACTCTATTTCTGATCACTATGTTGAAAGACAATATTCACCCTTTTTTGAAAACTGTAGCATTATAGTAATATTAAAACCAAGTAACTAAAATCTTCCTACTTTTTTAAAACAATAGTTTGACTCTTCTAGGATTTTTTGCATTTGCATGTACATTTTGGAAAAAGATTGTTGATTATCATGAAAAGCCTGCTGGGTTTTGATTCTATTTAATTTATCAATTTATTTAAGGAGATATCCCAATTAAGACAATCTAAGCCAAGTGTGGTGGTGCATACTTGTAATCCCAGCATTTGGGAGGCTGACACTGGAGGATCCGGGTTCGCGGCCAGCCTCAGCTATCTAGTGAGGCCCTCCGCAACTTCATGAGACTCTGTTTCACAATAAAGAATAAAAAAATAGGGCTGGGGATATAGCTCGGAGGTAGAACGCCCCTGAGTTCAATCCTCAGTACCGCATTCAAAAAAAAAAAAAAATCTGGTCTTCTGAACTATATGCAAAGTATATTTTCCCATTAATTTAACTAAGTATTTCTCTTAGCAATATTTTAACTTCTCAGTGTGTCGACTTTGCATGGATTTTTCTCCTTCATGATTTTGATTCTATACTAAATAGTATTTTGTTTTGGTTTGGTTTAGTTTACCTAGTATATGGCTTTTATTCTAGTTTTCACTTTACCACTGGGGTATGCCATTTCTGTGATTACAGAATGCCACAGATGATGGCCCTCGAATAAGCTCCTGATACTGAAATTATCATCCAGGTTAGTGCATGAGTGCTCCTTATCGAACTTGAGACATGCTTACATCTATATCCTTGTTAAACCTCTCATTCCTTCCAGTACAGTGCCAAGTGTGATCCTGAACATTAGTGAGGCTTAGAGTACCTCTGAGTCACTCCTAGTCAATTATCATATGTGAGACCATGTCTGAGAAGGGATGTATAACAAGCCTGGTCTTGAACATGATCCTTATTGAAGAGGGTGAGAGGTAACACGGAAGCTAGTGGCTCAGACATAACATATTTTAATTTATTTCCTTGAATTGCAATTCCATGCCTCACTGGCCTTATATGCATTTTTCTAGTACATTATTTAGATGTTGAAAATATATTATCAATTATATCCTTCAACTTTATTAATTCCATTGTATATAATTATGGTTTTAAATGTTTTCACAGTAACATGTGGCCAGAGATTTCCTGAAATAAATATCTGATTTGGGGCTTCAGAAGTCTACATTTTCATAAGCACCCTGGTGTTTGAAAGCCATCCTGTACTTGACTATTCTTGCTTTTGTTATTTTCTACTTGTGTAGTTCTGTCAGTGTTTATTTTCAAGTGGAATACCAGCTCTTTGAATATCATACACTCTCTTACCATATGCCTTAGGCACAGCTGAAAGACCCACAGAGAGCAGGTGTCCAATGAACCCTTGTTTACTCATCAAACAAATATTAAAATTTGCATAGCTAATTTGTTCCTTGATTAAAAACTGTTTGGCAAAGGGACAAGTAATCTAATCAAATTTAGGCAAGTGATCTGAACACACACTTCTCAAGTGAAGAAGTACAAATGGCCAATAAACATACGAAAAATGTTATCTTTAGCTATAGGGAAATGCAAATCAAAACTACATTGACATTCCACCTCACCCCAGGCAGAATGTCCTGTCATCAAAAAAACAAACAAATACTGACAAGGAGATGGAGAAGAAGAATCTATTATACACTATTTATGGAAATGTAAATTAGTACAGCCTCTATGGAAAACTGTATAGCTGCTCCTCAGCTATTCCACTCCTGAGTATTTATCCAAAGGAAAGGAAGTCAGTATACAAAAGAGATACCTCAGCCAGGCATGGTGGTGCACGCTTGCAATCCCAGTACTTAGAAGGCTGAGACAGGAGGATCCGGGTTCACGGCCAGCCTCAGCTACTTAGTGAGGCCCTCTGCAACTTAGTGAGACCCTGTTTCAAAATAAAGAATAAAAAATTGTAGCTCGAAGGTAATGCCTCTAGGTTCAATGCCCAGTACCACACACACACACACACACACACACACACACACACACACACACACACACAAGATACCTGCATATCCATGTCTATTGTGGAACTATCAATAGACAAGATAGGGAATCAGTCTAGGTTCCCATCAACAGATCAATTGATAAAGAAAATATGGTATATATACTGGATGAAGTATTACTCTATGATAAAGAAGAATGAAATTCTGTCATTTGCAAGAAAACGAATGAAACTAAAAGACATGTGTCAAGCACATGTAAGCTGACACAGAAAGACAAATATCAGATGGTTTCTCTCATATGTGGAAACTTAATAAAAAAAAAAAGAGAGAGAGAGAGAGGGACTACAAGAGATGTAGAAGGGGACCATGGGAGAGGGGATAGATGTAGGGCAAGAGAGGATAGAAGGTAGGTGGATATGACCAAAGAACAATATATGGATTATGAAAATGTCACAGTGAAATCCATCAATTAGTATAGTTGGTATGCATTAATAATTATGATATAAAAGAATACCTATAAAAAAGAAAAGTGAAAAACAGAGAAGTAAATCTGCTTCATAAAATTGTACATGTACATAAAATTATACTACAAAGTCAGTATAAAAGACTTTGGACTGTTCGTTTTCTTTTATTGTATATCTGTTGTCAATCTTAGAGAATTAACTGTACCATAAGCTTACATTACAGCTGAGTATACTAATATTTCATTAACTTAAATATTCATCAACTTCAGCTTGGTGGAGCAATGTTACAGTGCTGATCCTTGGTTGGAACAAAGTTGTGCTTAAGATTGCAGTCTCTGAGGCAAACAGCAGCAGAGCTCATTGTCTATAACAGTTTTGGTGAGTGGGATGGAAAAATGATACAATCTCATAGGACTGGTCATAGTATTGCACAAGATGGCTGGAGAATTAGTTTACTCTGATCTGCATCTAATACTTCTGGGAAGTTTTTTTCTAGTCAACTTTAGCTTTTTTCTCCCCTGATGGTCCTATCCGTGTGTGCCTATAACTTCTTGTACAATACTTTTTTTAGTCTTGCTTAAAAGCAACTTCATTTTTTCTGTGCAGAGGCCAAAGATATAACATAAAGTGACATTTGACCTTTTTCTCTCACAGCCTTTTCTCTCATCGACCTTTTTTCTCTCTTTATCAAATAATTTTGGCACTCTGCAACTTAGTGAGACCCGGTTTCAAAATAAAGAATAAAAAAATAGGGCTGGGGGTGTAGCTTGGAGGTAGAATGTCCCTGAGTTCAATCCCCAGTACCACCAAAAAAAAAAAAAGTATATCTAATATGTTCCTTGAAATAGATCATGTATTTTTAAATAAGTATCTAGTAACTATTTTAAGGTATACTATATTTCTTAAGTCAGTAATGCTTTCATATGTTTTAAAAACCAAAATTATGAGCTGGGCATGGTGGCGCACCCTTGTAAACCCAATACTTGGGAGGATCACAGGCTGTGGACAGCTTCAGCTACTTAGTGAGGCCCTCTGCAACTTAGTGATGCCTTGTTTCAAAATAAAGAGTAAAAATAGAACTGAGGGTACAGCTCAGAGTTAGAATGCCCCTGGGTTCAATCCCCAATACCACAAAAAAAAAATCAAAACTATATAAAAAGCCTATTTATTAATTCATTAGTTTCTTATATATACTCTGGTTTTTCTTCATGGTGTTTATAAGCAAATGAAAATATGTATATTTACATATGAAAGGGACATTTATATATACACACACATATATATATATACATATATATTTTGCAACTTATTTTTCTCATCTACCAATATATTCTGAATCTCTACATATTAGTACATAAAGCACCTAGCAGCCCAGTATACCATAAAGGCTATACCAAAATTATACTATACAGTTTCCCATACTGAAGTATAATTCTTATGAAGCCAAAATAGAACTCACTTACTTTTTAAGTGACTAATTTTGACTGTCAAGTCAATGAACATGAAAGCAAAACTCATGGAAATCAGAGACTTACTTATTACTGCACATTTCCTAGAGTGTACAGAGGTACCTATTTTTTGTATTATTCAAAACTACACAGTAAGGTAAGTGACAGTGTTATGACAGTTCTGCAGAACATGTGTTATGCTTCCTTGAAAGGGTCTTCTATTCTAAGGAAAATGGCTTACATTGTGTAATAATAAATTGAACATTGATTCGCTAGTTATAAAACTCTAGACTTTCATATCTTTCCTTCTGGGTTTTTGACATTTTTGTAACATCTTATTTATGCTCTTTAGGTGCAATATAGGAGATCTATAAATATTCTAGCAGTTTCATAGTATGTTTGAAACTACGGGGATCTAATTATACAATTTCGGCACTGCAAAACAATTATTTGTGGAAAAAAGTTAAAACCAGCTATACCTTACAACATTTAAAAATGGTTCTTTTTGGTGTTGCATGTCAAAGTTTCAAATTTCCCCTGTAATTCAAGACAGGCAAGTAAGATTTTAGAGTTGTAAGAAAATGCCGTTGATCCTTGCTTTTCTAAAATTCTTCCCTTGGTTTAGTTGAAGCTATTTCAATCCAGACTGCATTTAACAACACATTCCAAAGAGTATCATTTGTATTTCCACAAAAGACAACTTGACCCTTATAAGAAATGTAAATGTGATTGTCAATTATGGAGACATGTGCATTGTAGAGGAAATTTTCTTTCCTCCACTCATCAGAACCTCCATAAATATATCTTTACCTAATCCAACTAGCATCTTCATAAAAGGAAATTTGGACACACAAAGAGGCTTCTGTTCTGGATGCCCTGTGAGAACATCGTGAAAAGGAGGCTATGATTAAGCTTTCTTCTTTATTCTGAAAAACAAACAAACAAACAGACAAACAAACAAACAAAAAGACAACAACCTGCCCACACCTCGTCTTGGATTTTTACCTTGCTGAACTGGGAGACAATGAATTTCTGTGGTTTAAGCCACACAGTCTGTGGCATCATGCTATGGAAGCCTTAGCAGATGAACATGAGATTCATCCAGGTTACCTTTTATTGCTAAGTAGTATTTCATGGTATGTTTGCATCACATTTTACATAACCATTTACCTATGAGGAAAGTTTTTGTTTTTCCCAGTTTGGGGTTTATTACAAATAAATCTACTATGATCAAACAAAGGTTGATTTTTCTTGAATTTTTGTAAGATTGGTGGTTTTTTAAATTAAAACCTAGCCATTTAGGGGATTATGTCATATTGCCTGGATCTCATTACCTCAGGCTGCCTGTGGTGTCATTCCTGGGATAAGCGACACCTTCTCATTATTGATGGATAGATGTAGACTTGCAGATTTTCATCTTGTTCTTCATTGACCCCTGTGGATGGGAAGGGCTTCTTGATACTGCTGGTGGGGTCAGGAGTTCAGGCTCTCCACTAGGCTGTTGCTGAGGCCACCCTGGCTGAGAGGGAGAGTGCCCTCTCCTTCCTGTTCATGGCATGGCATGGTGGTCTCCACTAAAATGGTAGTGGTGTGACTTTGATACTGAGCTGATTGTCAGAGTAGTTCTTGACTCTCCTCCAGGCCTCCTCTGACAGCAAAGAGGGGACAGGGCAGAAACTCACTGAAATCATGGGAGAAAGAGTGGCTTACCACCAGGTGGAACAAAGACTTCTTTCTTACTAGGCTTTCCTTCTCTTGGTTCTTCACTAGGGAGAGCAGGTTTTTTGTGAGGTTTGCTTTTGTCTGAGCTGATTGGCCATTCTGTGTTGCCAGGGTCTCCCACACCATACCTAGACTGGGATACACAAAGCAAAAAAGAAAACCCAAGGAATTTATCATTGTGCCATACCTTGGGTCCTGAGGTCCCTAGCAGATCTATCTTCTCTTCACTTTTCAGAACCTACTTGCTTTATGTATCATTTTAGGGGTTATAGTTATAGCTAGCAGAAATAATAGGACAATGTATGCGTTTTCCTTCCCCAAAACTGAGCACGGAAAACTGAGTTTTTGTTTTGATACACACACACACACACACACACACACACACACACACTCACACATTCACACTTAATTCTCATATAATAATGCTTTATTTTCATATTAGAATATGATCTTCAACTCTTGTAAACTTATCATGTTGGAAAGGAATATATAGCCAGACATGGTGGTGCATGCCTGTAATCTGACTTGGGAGGCCAAAACAGGAGGATCACATGTTTCAGACCAACCTCAGCAACATAGTGAGACTCTCAGCAACCTGGAAAGATCCTATTGCAAAACAAAACAAAACAAATTTTAAGGGCTGAGGGTGTAGCTCAGAGGTAGTATGCCCCTGGATTTAGTCTCCAGTACCATACACATACACACACACACATACACACACACATATACAAATTACCATAGAAATAAATATATTTGCCTTTATATAATATAAAAATGGCTACTCAAGGATGAAGTAAGTGCTTTTCACCATTACAATTTGGCTCATTGAAGTTTATGGAATTGATCTCTCAGAATGTAATTATTTGTTCTTCTTGAAAGTTATTATGACAGTGGATAAATATAACTTTCTTCTATCAAGCTGGCTACATAAAGATTTAAAAGCAAAATCTCTAAAATCTTGTGTTCCTTTCATTTTGTGTTAATGCAGTAGCATATATCAAGTTTCTCGCCAAGCCTTTTAGCAAACTGATTTTTGCAAAGACAAGGACCTGAGAAAATGAGATAATTAAGCAAGGGCATCAACAATTGTAAAGATGGGCTTCTGATGCTACAAAAATTTCCACCATAATCTCCTTAACATTTATTGTGATAGTAATTGCTGTCAGAATGTGGCCGTATTTGGGCAGTTAGGTTCATAGAGTAGAAAAGATGCAGCAGAAGAGAAAATGAAGATGGGTGGGACATGAAGTAATATGATGAACATGGAGTAAAATTTCCTGTGAGTCCTAGGCCCCATCACTGACTCGGAAACCATAGTACTTCTTAATGCTTTGATTGAATGATTTATAAAATGATATTATGATAGTGCTCACTTTAAAATGTCTTCAGGCACAAATGAAATAACATATCTGAATTTTGTAGTTAAAATGATATTATACTTCCTACCATAGGAGTTTTCATCATTTTTTATGATGGAATTAAATGGTTATTTATTAAATGTTACTGTGACAACCTCTAATGTGGGTATACCAACCTTATTGCACTCTTACTTTATAATTGGAAAAATACCATGAAGGCTGGGTGTGGCAGTGCACTCTTATAATCCTAGTACTTGGGAGGCTGAGAAAGGAGGATAACAGGTTCGAGGGCAGCTTCAGCAATTTAGCAAGGCTCTCTGCAACTTAGTGAGACTCTGTTTCCTAATAAAAAACAAAATTGGTCTGGGGGATGTAGCTTGTATATATTGGACATAGAAAGCTCTGGGTTCAATTCCACATACACACACACACACACACACACACACACACACACACACACAAATACGTATCATAAGTAGATGTGTAACTAAGATAAGACTCAGAGAGATTGAGCTATTTCCCCTGATTTCTTCAATTAGTATGCCACAAAAAGAGAAAGAGATGGAGAGAGAGAGGAAGAGGTAGGTAATGTTTATTCCATTTAGTAGGATTCAGGCATGTTGCTAGACCCTAGGAATAAAACACAATTTCTTCAGTGGAAGATTTTAGACTACAGCGGGAAAACAAATAAAACAGACCACACAATTACATGACCAGGAAATAGAATTGGTCAGTACTACCAAGCATGGGAGCACACAGGCAAGGTGCCTTAGAGGGGGAGAAGCCTAGGTTGAGACTGAAATGAAGCGGTGACTTGTCATTGTAGATTGCATAGATTTTGTGTATTTGTTGGGGTCTTCAATGGAGCTTTGCTGCAGCCCTCAGATTCTAACTGATATAGCTGAACTTTATTTGGGACAATTGGATACTAGTCTGAATGAACATCTGCAACATCATCTTAATAGCTGGGCCTTGAGCATGGCTCAGCCCCGATGGAACCCTGCAAGGCAGATGATTCCAAAAGAAGGAGTGCGTGGCATTTCCCACTTTGCATTATTATATTCGGGAAATTTGGGGTGATTTGGGTTTTGCTTTCACATTAATTATAAAGAAAAATTTCTTAGAGACACAGGATGGCTAAACGGATTGTGATCCCTCTATGTTAGCTAAAAAGACAATGCCTTAGCTCGTCTCAGAGATATTCATTAACCTTCTACAAACATCAGGATTTGAACTTTGCAAGCTTAGCTACTAAATCAAAGAAACTTAGGTCTACTATTTTTTATCTGTGAGTAAAGAAAGCTTTAAAACAGATAGTTTCTCTCTCTCTCTGAAATACCTCCCCCTTGTCTTCACCATATATTAACTACTCTCTAGCTGCCTGACAGGTGACAGGAGCTGAGCAAATAGTGAAGATTTAATCTAATGAATAGAGTTTCCTCTTCATTGTTAACCTTTAACACTGTTTTCGTACTAAAAGAATTTTTATATACGTATTGTATTCTGTAACCTTTGCTGTTTTCTTAATCCCATCAAATACTATGGGAAATAGCTTTTCTAGTTAAAGATGTACCCACTCAACTTTAGAAAAAACAAGTCTGTAAAAATTCCTGTTCAATATGTCTCATTGTAAAAGACAGTATAAAAACTGCTATTAAGATGGAATAAACAGATACATTTTCAACACTGCATTGGGTGTGAGCGTATTCTCACAATCTCGTCACAATCCACACCTAACAAGGGACCTCCAACCCTGCTGCCTTGAGGGCTGGCCCCTGACAAATGTCCCTGCAGAAAAAGATGGGTGACAGAAAAGCACAACAGGAACCATGACAGGCGAGGTGGACTGGCATGCAGTGAGTTGTACTAGGAAGCAAAAGGAGTATTCAAGCAGACTTGTGGGATCAGGGGCATCGGCTGGAAAGTGATCACGATCCAGAAGCTAGAAATGAATTCAAAGCCAAACCCTGATTTCTGGAAAGACTCCCCTTGTCTTAATATTCTCATTGCTATAATCTGAAATGGCTGACCATAAAACTTAGAGGAAGGAAGACTTATTTGTTCACAGTTATTTTGGAGATTCTGGGTTTAGTTCATGTAAGGCCAGGTTCTGGAGCTCAAGACATGGTGGGAGGAAGCAGAGAGATGGAGAGAGCAGAGCGAGGCTTTGTTCCTCATCTCACGGAGGCCAGAATCAAGAAAGGGAGCAAACAAGGGAATTCAAAGATGCAAGCACAATCCCTAATGCCACCCACCTTCTCAGCCACACCTCACCCCGGTCTAGATTAGCATCATAGAATTGATCTACTGATGAGATTACAATCCTCATGACTTAACTATATCAGTCCTGGACATCAGTAAATGAACTCTTCAGGGGACATACTATATTTGACCATAATACTGCTGAAGCAAGTCAGGGCTCCTGAAAAATAAGAGAGATGCTGGTCAGAAATTCTAGCTCAATATGGAAGAAGGGGTGCAAGATTTGGACAGAGTTAGAGGGATGACAGTGATTAAAATAAATAAAAAGACAAACATGGGCTACATAAAAGACACAGACTGATGGGGGAGAATATTCTAAAAATCATTATTGGAGGCAGATCTTGAAAGAGTCAAATTTTACATGTTATTTACAAAATCAGGGTCCATAAACTCAAGTTAGACCTCTTTAGTAGCTCAAGAATAATAACATAGATCCTTGTATTTTACTGTGTGCAATTTTCCAGAAGAGATGATCCCTTTGTGCTTATTCCTATAATTTGATTCCATTTTTCATTTGTGGTTTATACTTTATATATCAAATTTGTAGCCTATGCAACATTAGCCAAAATCACCATATTCTTTTTTTTTTTTTTTTTTTTTGCGGTACTGGGGATTGAACTCAGGGGCATTCTACCTCCGAGCTACACCCCCAGCCCTATTTTTTATTCTTTATTTTGAAACCGAGTCTCACTAAGTTGCGGAGTTCCTCACTAGGTAGCTGAGGCTGGCCGCGAACCCGGATCCTCAGGTCTCAGCCTCCCAAATGCTGGGATTACAAGCATGCGCCACCACGCCCGGCTCCCTTTTTATTTTTATTTTTATTTTTTGTTTTGAAACAGAGTCTTGCTAGGTGGCTGAGAGTCATGCTAAGTTCCTGAGGCAGTCTTTGAACCTGGGATTATTTCTGTGGACCATCAGGCCTGGGTTACAAGGACACTTATAATTGGATTTAAGGCCTACCAGACAGTCTAGGGTAATTGCCTGTTAGGATATTTATCTTATTCACATCTGCAAAGAATGTTTTTCTTTACAAGGTAACACAGGTTTTAGTAATTTGGACCTGATATTTTTGGGTGGCCATTATTCAGTGTACTACACTAACCTAACCTAATCT
>PVLC010038541.1:0-14704 GCA_004027655.1 Graphiurus murinus | reverse complement strand
TAGAATGCCCCTGAGTTCAATCCCCAGTACCGCAAAAAAAAAAAAAAAAGAAATAAAATCAGTTAAGGGTATAACTTGGAGGTAGAATGCCTCTGGGTTCTATCCCCAGTACCAAAAAGAAGGAGAAGGAGGAGGAAGAGGAGGAGGAGGAGAAGGAAGAGGAGGAGGAGGAGAAGGAAGAGGAGGAGGAGGAGAAAAAAGAGGCTAACACAGCTCTCCCAGGCTATCCAATCCAAAGTCCCCTGGAATTTATAGGGCAGAAGGTCAATAGAGGAATTTCTTACTGGGTGATGGTAGACACTTGTAATCCCAGCTAGTCTAGAGACTGAGGAGGATTGCAAGTTCAAGACTGGCCTGGGAAATTTAGAGAGAGCCTATCTCAAATTAAAAAATAAAAACTTACAGTCTCAATAATATCTTATGTCTGAGGTTCCTGCTTCTCTTCACTTTTCCTATCTGCTGCTTGGACCCCTCTTTCCCAGGCTTCTCTCCTCGATGGCTCACCTACATGGGCAGAAGAGTTTTCACAAGTGTCTATGGCTGTAGGACAGCCTCTACCTAGGTCACCTGGCCCAGTTTGCTGCCCCTAGTTATGTAAACACAGACAGTCCCCAGCCTCAGTGGTCCCACTTGCGATTTTTTTGTTCATTTGTTTTTACTTTAGGATGATGCAAAGATGCCACACATTTGATAGAAACCACACTTGGAATTTTGAATTTGGTCTTTCCCAGGCTGCTGATGTGAGGACCGATTCTCCCTCCTGATGGTGGGCAGTGGTGGCAGCCATAGGTCCCAGCCAGGCCACAGTCACGAGGGAACCACTGACACTCCACGCCGCACTGCAAGCTCGGGTGGTCAGTGGGTCAGGTGTCCTCAGTGCATTTTTCCCTTGTGACCTTCAGCTGGTGAGAGGCCTACTGGGACGCAAGTGAAGGAGCTCTGTTCTCCAACTCCTGCAATGGGCGGGGGAAGGCTGCTGCTTGTTTCTCCCTCGGGCTTGTCATGATAGGAACTCTGGGAGACTCTCCAGTTTCTTAGGTCCTCTACCTTTCGTCCTACTGTAAGCCTTCCCCTCTGCATGCCCGTCACTGTCTCCTGCTCATTTCCTCCCCAGGCTCTTTGTCTTGTCATGTGTATGGGACACCGACTATGTGCAACACTGTGCTGAGGATAGAGTGGTGATATGACTCAGGGCTCAAAGATCTTATGTTTGATAGGGGAGAGAGCGCTAAGCAGACCTGCAAACCAAACATGATTGATACTGTGATTGGGTGTACTGTGATAAATACTGTGATTGAAGTCAGTTCTGGGAACCCAGGGGAGGATGTTCACATCGGGCCTGGCTGGGCAGGTGTGAGAGATGAACCAGCAGAGCTTTCTGCAGGCATTCCTGTTTGCACTGGGGAAAATTTTGAAGGAAAAGGAAACCCGGCAGGGAACGTGGGCTAGGGTAGAGAAGGTGACATTGGAAGGAGAATTTTGCATAAAGATTATAACTTAAGCAAGGCTTGGTGATGCATGCCTGTAATCACAGTACTTGGGAGGCTGAGAAAGGAGGATTACAGGTTTGAGGCCAGCCTCAGCAACTTAATGAGGCCTTTGACAACTTAGCAAGATCCTATTTCAAAATAAAAAGTAAGAAGGGCTGTGAGTGTAGCTTGGAGGCAAAATGCCCTAGGTTCAATCCCCAGTACCAAAAAAGTAAAATAAATAAGTAAATAAAAACTTAGGTATATTCAGTAGTGCTTAGTGTGGTAGATACTGGGATTCTCTTACCTGAAGCTCAAGAGAAATGTTTGGGTCAGCCGGGTATGGTGGCACATGCCTGTTAATCTCAGTACTTGGGAAGCTGAGACAGGAGGCTCACAGGTTTGAGGATAGCCTTAGCAGATAGTAAGACTTTCATCAACCTAGTGAGACTGTTTCAAAATAAAAATAAAATAGGGCTGGGAGTGTAGCTCAGGTATAGAATGCCCCTGGGCTCAATCCTTAGTATCATGAAGGGGAAAAAAAAGTGTTTGGATTGGAAATAGAGACTGTGGTGATGGTAGTTACACCTGTAGAGGTTGATGAAAGGGCTGATGGAGGATGTGGAGGAGAGGAGCTCTCAGGATGAGAATGGACTTGTGTTCAGAGTCCTGGAGGGAACTGAAAATGCTGCAGCAGATGGAAGAAACAGGAAAGTCACATGCAGAATTCACCGAGGGAAGGACCGAAGGAGGAGAGCGACTATGGTACCAGATGCCCCAGAGTGCTCCAGTCTAATCAGAGTGGGATGGGTGCCACGTCAGGCAAACCATCTGTGGTCAAAGCAGTTGGGTGGACAAGTCGGGGGGGGAGGAGCACAGGGGCCTGGTGGTAAAGGAGCAGATGCAAGTCGATGGCATGCAAACAGTTGGAATGAAGCCGGGCGTGGTGGCGCACGCTTGTAATCCCAGCATTCGGGAGGCTGAGACCGGAGGATCCGGGTTCGAGGCCAGCCTCAGCTACCTAGTGAGACACTCCGCAACTTAGTGAGACTCGGTTTCAAAATAAAGAATAAGAGCCAGGCGTGGTGGTGCACGCTTGTAATCCCAGCATTTGGGAGGCTGAGACCGGAGGATCCGGGTTCGAGGCCAGCCTCAGCTACCTAGTGAGGCACTCCGCAACTTAGTGAGACCCGGTTTCAAAATAAAGAATAAAAAATAGGGCTGGGGGTATAGCTCGGAGGTAGAATGCCCCTGAGTTCAATCTCCAGTACCGCAAAAACAAACAAACAAACAAACAAACAAAAAACAGTTGGAATGGAGGCAGGGAGCTGGGGGGTCATGGCACAGCATTTTCATTTTATGAGTTCTGCTTTTGTTTATTGAATTATTAGTAGTATTAGAGATTGAACCCAGGGGCATTCTGCCTCCAAACTACACCCCCAGCCATTTTGATTTTTCAAACCTGCAATCCTCCTGTATCAACCTCCCAAGTACTGGGATTACAAGTGTGTACCACCATGCCAGGCTTGCTTTTATTTTTATTTTTATTCATTTATTTATTTTGTGGTACTGGGGATTGAACTCAGGGGAATTCTACCTCTGAGCTACACCCATAGTCCTATTTTTTATTCTTTATTTTGAAACAGGGTTTCACTAAGTTGTGGAGGGCCTCACTAAGTAGCTGAGGCTGGCCTCGAACCCGGATCCTCCTGTCTCAGCCTCCTAAGTACTGGAATTACAAGTGTGCGCCACCATGCCTGGCTTGCTTTTATTTTTTTAAAGATTGAAAAGCGATCATTGAGCCGGGCGTGGTGGCGTACGCTTGTAATCCCAGCATTCGGGAGGCTGAGACTGGAGGATCCGGGTTCGCAGCCAGCCTCAGCTACATAGTGAGACATTCCGCGACTTAGTGAGACTTGGTTTCAAAATAAAGAATAAAAAATAGGGCTGGGGGGTATAGCTCGGGGGTAGAATGCCCCTGAGTTCAATCCCCAGTACCGCAAAAAAAAAAAGAAAAGCGATCATTGCAAAGAAGGTGACTTAACTGAAGGTGATGAGGGGTAGGGAGGGAAACATCCTAATGCACATGATGTACTTTTACAAACATATCAAAGTCAATCACTAAACTGAACTTGAGAAGGAGGGAGGGGGAAGGAATGGGGCGGGAATTGGGGAAGGGTTAAATGAGAGATGTGAGCATGTATGCTTTTACCAGCTTGTACCTAACAAAGATACAAAGATGTATGATTACAATGCACCAATAATAATATAAAAAAAAAAAGAAAAGAAAAGAACTCATTGGATGTTTATAACTAGTGACCTGTTCCCTTGAAACTCTTCCTTCAAAGAGCTAATATCCCTGCCAAACCCCTTGGATTTATGTCATGATGTTTCTCATTTTAAAGACTCCTAGTTCCATATTAGTAAACCTTTTAATTTTCTTCTGAATACTTTCTTTGTTATCGCTCTACTTTATTCCTGAAGCTATTTCCCAGGCAGGAAAGGGATGATGTTCTTCATACCCTTCCTAGGAGCACTGGAAGACAGTCTCTGAGAACCTCCAAGGTTCAACAGAAGCTCCTAATGTAGTCTCGTCTCTTCTCTTCTCTTCTCTTCTCTTCTCTTCTCTTCTCTTCTCTTCTCTTCTCTTCTCTTCCCTTCCCTTCCCTTCCCTTCCCTTCCCTTCCCTTCCCTTCCCTTCTTTCTCTTCTTTCTTTCTTTTTTCTTTTCATGGTACTGGGGATTGAACCCAGGGTCTTCTACCTCCATGCTACATCTCCAGCCTTATTTTATTTTCATTCTGAAACAGGGTCTTGCTAGATTAATGAGAAACTCACTACTTGCTGAGGCTGGCCTTGAACCTGCGATCCTCTTTTCTCAGCCTCCCAAGTACTGGGATTACACCATGCCTAGTGTCTCTTTCTTATAGCGAGATAGAATGGCCAATTCCACTCGACCTTCATTAAGAACCACATTCCTTTGGCCTCTGGGAACATTCCATAAGCAGCACCAAGGACTGTAGCTGCCATAGCTAAAAATGGGGGCCGTTGTGTCCACTCAGTGCTCATGGCCCAGTAAAGATGGGAGACCTTCTGTCATCAGTAACTCCTACTGGACTCAAAACTGGAAGAAAGATTGCACTCTGTGATAGTATCCATCATGACAAATAACACCAATTTCATTCTTTCTAGTGTGTTCACAGAGACCTGGCTGCCAGAAATGTCCTCGTCACCCACGGGAAGGTGGTCAAGATCTGTGACTTTGGATTGGCCCGTGATATCCTGAGTGATTCCAACTACGTTGTCAGGGGCAATGTGAGGCTGCTATTTCTTCCATGTTTTTATTCCTCTGCTTATTTTGTGTTTTGTCATTCTCACAGTAAACATCAGCATTCACAGTAATGCGCTTTTGATTTATTGTAACATAAAAAACTCACAGCAGTTAGCTGACTTACGCTTGAAAGATTTTTCTGCAGCTTCAGGGAATATTCCATCTATAATAAAAGTTGAGCAAAACAGGCATACATCTGTCCTCAGGCTAACTAGTCAGAGTAGATCCATTAGGGGCTTTTGAGTGTGGTCTTACATTTAAAAAAATCACATCATTTGCATCTATTTCAATTTCCTTAGCTATAAAGTGACTGTGAGTTATGTTTCCAATTATAGGAAAAGCTAATAGTTACAAAATAAAGCATTTTTTTCAAAATGTACAACACATAAATATTAAGCATAAAATTTAAAGGGCACAATAATTAAATTAAATATTAATTAATGAATATTTGTCATCCTACTACTGTTTACACAGGAAAACCTAAAATTTGAATCCACTTTTTAAAAAAACTAAGGACAAATGTACTTCTATTTGTTTGTTTGTGGCACTGGGGATTAAACCCAAGGGCATTTTATCTCTGAGCTACACCCCAGCCCTATTTTATTTTTATTTTGAAATAAGGTCTAGCTAGGTTGATGAGAGTGTCGCTATTTGCTGAGGCTGTCTTTGAACCTGTACTCCTCTGGTCTCAGCCTCCTAAGTACTGGGATTACAAGAGTAGGCCACCACACCCAGCTCAAATATACTTTTTTTTTTTTTAATGTGTGTGTTGTGTGTGTGTGTGTGTGTGTGTGTGTGTGTGTGTGTGGTACCCCATGGGGACCACAGAGGCAGTCTACCTCCAAGATACACTTCCAGTTTTTGTTTTTGTTTTTTTTTTCTTTTTTCTTTTTTTGGAACTGGAGGTTGAACTCAGGGACATTCTTTCACCGAGCTATACCCTCAACCCTTTTTATGCTTTTATTTTGATACAGGGTCTCACAAGGTTGCTGAGGGCCTTGCTAAATTGCTGAGACTGGTCTCGAATCTATGATCCTCCTGTCTCAGCCTCCTAAGTAATGGGATTATAAGCATGTGCCACTGTGCCCAGCCTCCAGCATTTTTTAATTTTTTTTTTTTTTTTTTTTTTTTTTGCTGAGAGTCTTTGCTAAGTTGTAGAAGCTGGTCTTGAACCTGCGCTCCTCCTGTATTGGTTCCTAAGTACTGGAATTACAGGTGTGTGCCACCACGCCCAGCACAAACGTCCTTTTTTACAGGAAAACTATTAAATACTAGATTTTAATCATTTTTATAGTTGAAAGAGCAGTTTTAAAGAATTACAACACCTGGGTTTAAGCCCCTATTCTGTCCGTCCTTCCTTCCTTCCTTCCTCCCTCCCTTCTTTCCTTCTGCTATTCATTTTTGGGATTTCTCTCTGCATTTTTGTCCCTACTTGTAAAATAATAATAGCAACAAATTCTGATCTAGTCCTCACCATGCTGTGTGCTGATCACTCTACACAAATTAACTCACTGAGTCCTCAGTGCTCCCTTTGTGGATGAGAACGCTGAGGTGAGGAAAAGCAACTTGCCGAGGTTCTGAACACGGAGAGTGGGAGCCCCGAGGCTAGGCCTGAGCGTTCTGTGTCATGTTTCCCACCAGGGCTCTGCACTTTTTTGTAGAGTTGTGGGAATCAAACAATAAAACCAACATGAAAGCGCCATGTTCAGGGCAGACATCCAATAAATATGAAACATCATATTAAACTATTCCCACTGGGATCAAATCATCGTCTTAGTTGATGTGAAGTATGCTCCTCAGTTGTTACGGCTGAAGTCATAAAAAGGCTGACCACTCCTATATGGAAATGCAGTTTCTGTCCTCCTGGCTGGCTGTCTCTCTCTGATGTGGGAAGCTGAATTCCATTTAGAACCACAATTAATTCTTTTAATGAACTAAATGAACCAGACTAGCCACTTATGTAGGACTTAAAAGGGGGTTTCTTGGTTGGGCTTTGATTTTACTTGGCAGATTCAGCATTTGCTGTGAAGAGTTCTTCCATTGCTGAAACAAAATCAGTAAGAAATGCTCTGCCCTGGGAACCAAACCACCCCATGTCCTGATTCTAATCAGGTGGTACTAAGTCAAAACCCTGCCTTCAGCGGGGATGGCAGCCCACACCTGTAATCCCAGTACTTGGGAGGCTGAGACAGGAGGATTGCAGGTTGCAGGACAGCCTCAGTAAGTGGTAAGACTCTTGGCAAACTAGAAAGATTCTATTTCAAAACAAAAAATAAAAGGGCCTAGGTGTAGCTGGGCGTCGTGGCGCACGCTTGTAATCCCAGCATTTGGGAGGCTGAGACCGGAGGATCCGGGTTCGAGGCCAGTCTCAGCTACCCAGTGAGGCACTCTGCAACTTAGTGAGACCTGGTTTCAAAATAAAGAATAAAAAATAGGGCTGGGGGTATAGCTCAGAGGTAGAACGCCCCTGAGTTCAATCCCCAGTACTGCAAAAAAAAAAAAAAAAAAAAAAGGGCCTGGGTGTATCTCAGATGTAGAATGCCCCAATCCTCACTACCAAAAACAAAACAAAGCAAACAAACACCTTCATGCTACTGGAAATTGCCAGCCTGGTATCATTTCTAGAAGTGATGACATGGGTTCCCCTGGCCCCATTCTTGGGGATGGCATTTCTAACAATGTTCTTCTGAGAAGTACTTTAACAAAGGAGTCTACTAGTTCATATGAACCCACTTAACTCCTGTCAGCTGACCAGCTCTTCCTTGATGGAAAGTTTGTAACCACGGTGACATTTACCAGTTCCAAGCGCCAGCCTTTGTTTAAGATTAGTTTTAAAGAATTATGAGGGGTTTTGTTTGGTACTGGGGATTGAGCCCAGGGGCATTCTACCTCTGAGCTACACCCTCCTACCCTTTCTATTTTGAAATAGGGTCTTGCTAAATTGCTGAGGTTGGCCTCAAACCTGCAATCCTTCTGTCTCAGCCTCCCAAGTACTAGCATTATAGGTGAGTGCCACCACATCTGGCAAAATATGACCTTTAAAGCTTATAATATACATTAGGCTACTCGTACTACAATGTTAACTTGAAAGTGAAAAGCTTCCAGTTGAGTTACATGATTTGCTCGATTAAGCATTAGGAGCCAGGAACAGTGGGGCATACCTGTGATCCTAGCTACTTGGGAGGCTGAGGCAAGAGGATCACATGTTCGAGGCTAGTCCAGGCAACTTAGTGAGACCCAGTCTCAAAAATTTTAAAAATAAGCAGGGCAAGCTGGGTGTGGTGGCATACACCTAATCCCAGTACTTGGGAGGCTAAGACAGGAAATTGTAGGTTCAAGACCAGTCCGAGCAATTTAACCAGGCCCTCTGCAATTTACTGAGACCCTGTTTCAAAATACAAAATATAATAGCTGGAGATATAGCTCATAGGTAGAATGCCCCTGGGTTCAATTCCCAGGACCACCACCAAAAAACCACCACCACCACCAACAAAAAAAAAAAAACAGGGCATGATAGTGCTAGCCTGTAATCCAGTACTTGGGAGGCTAAGACAAGAAGATTGCAGGTTCAAGGCCTCAGCAACTTAGCAAGGCCCTCAGCAACCTAGCAAGACTGTTTCAAAATAAAAAATTAAAAGAGCTGATGGTATAGCTCAGAGGTAGAATGCCCCTGGGTTCAATCCCCAGTGCCAGAACACACACACACACACATACACACACACACACACACACACACACACACACACACACAAATTAAATAAAATTAAAAGGGAGGGTATATAGCTCAGTGGTGGAGCATCACTGAATTTAATACCCAGCACTGGAAAAGGGGGAGGGGGACTAGGAAGGACCTTAGGAAGATAATAAATCTTCTTCTTCTTTTTCTTCTTCTTCTTCTTCTTCTTCTTCTTCTTATTATTATTATTATTATTATTATTTGCAGTACTAGGGATTGAACCCAGGGACATTCCATCTCTGAGTTATACCCCCACTCCTATTTTTAATTCTTTATTTTGAAACAGGGTCTCACTAAGTTGCAGAGAGGCTCACTAAGTAACTGAGGCTGGCCATTAACCCGGATCCTCTGGTCTCAGCCTCCCAAGTACTGGGATTACAAGTGTGTGCCACTATTCCCGGCTAAAATCTCATTATTTAATAAAAGGAAAGAAATCATGGGTCTGCACATGGAAAATTCACCATTGGCTCTCCTCTTGGGTTTATGCAGGCCCGTCTGCCTGTGAAATGGATGGCTCCCGAAAGCTTATTTGAAGGAATCTATACAATTAAGAGCGACGTCTGGTCATACGGAATATTACTCTGGGAAATATTCTCACTTGGTATGTTCAGTGCCTGCGGCCTCCCTGGGCTCGGGCTCTGTGGACTCTGCGCCCTCTGTACCCTTCTCCCACCGTACCTCTACCCACTAAGTCAGAGGATGATCGGCCACCTTGACCGCTCCCGCAGCTCCTGGTCTTGCTTTGCATGTGTCATGTTCCGTGTAATTTGCTTTGTCCACGCGGGAGGCTGTGCCTGCCTGCAGGAGCCCTCGATGCATGGGAGCCATAGATAGATAAATGGATGAAGAGATGGATGAATGGCTACACTGCTCTGCTGTTTCCTCAGGTGTGAATCCTTATCCTGGCATCCCGGTTGATGCAAACTTCTATAAACTCATCCAGAGTGGATTTAAAATGGATCAGCCATTTTATGCTACTGAAGAAATGTAAGTTCAAATCCAACTGTAGATTCAGAAATTTACAGTCTATCCGAGTGTGGTGGCGCACGCTTGTAATCTCAGCATTCGGGAGGCTGAGACCGGAGTATATGGGTTCGCAGCCAGCCTCAGCTACCTAGTGAGGCACGCCGCAACTTAGTGAGACTCGGTTTCAAAATAAAGAATAAAAAATAGGGCTGGGGGTATAGCTCAGAGGTAGAATGCCCCTGAGTTCAATCCCCAGTACCGCAAAAAATAAATAAAGAAAGAAAGAAAGAATAAAAAATAGGGCTGGGGATATAGCTCGGAGGTAGAATGCCCCTGGGTTCAATCCCCAGTACCACAAAACAAAAAAGAAAGAAAGAAATTTACAGTCTACTTCCAAATGCATGACAAAACAAGGTTTAAAAAATCCTTAATACAAAGTTCAGATAATTCATCTAAAAATCTTCCTTATTTGAGGATTTCCAAACAAAACAGAACCTTGCCTGTCCTCAGAGGCTACTCTTGGGTTTAAAATCCTTTTCTTAAGGGACCTGTGAAGATTAAACTCCATTACCTGAATCATATTTCATTAAATGCATTTCTATCCATCATCTAATTTCTCCTTTCTGATGTGAGTACAAAATCTAGGAGAGTATTTGCCACAAAACAAACATGCCACAGATAAGTAGCTCCAGCTCAGCATGGTGGCGCACTCCTGTCATCCCAGCTGCTTGGAAGGCTGAGACAGGAGGATCACAGGTTCCAGGCAGCCTCGGCAACTTAGCAAGACCCTGTGTCAAAATAAATTAAAAGGGCTGGGGATGTAGCTCAGTGGGTAGAGCGCCTCTGGGTTCAATCCCCAGTACCCAAAATAAATAAATAAATGAATAAAACTAAAAATAAGTTCCTCTATACAATAAATGGTGCTTTGTGACATGGAAAATGGCTTGTTTGCTCGTTTGGATTTCCTCATGGTGATCCTGTTCTCTTGCTTTTATAGATATTTTATAATGCAATCCTGCTGGGCCTTTGACTCAAGGAAGCGGCCATCCTTCCCTAATCTGACTTCATTTCTAGGATGTCAGCTGGCAGATGCAGAAGAAGCGGTATGTAGCAGGCAGGACTTGATACAGCTATAAAGGAAATTGTAATTTACAACACCTGTTGATTGTCTAGATCCAACTCATCTTTCTCACCACTATTTATCTAGGTTGCCCTTTCAAAGATGTTTAAGGTAAGACCTATCTATTGAGTAGTGTTTTTAGAAAAACGTACCTTTCCTGAAGCTTTTGGCAGACTAGTTAATAAATGTAAAAGCTGTTAAGGGTCCAGAGGACTGACAACTAAGTAAATGTGCTCCTTCCAGAAGCAACTGGACTTCCTGGACTCAACATGAAGCATTAGTGCAGATCAGTCATACGGCTTAGTCATGTGACATGCAGGATGGGAAGGGCAGTGTCTGGAGTCATGAGACATGCTCTGCCCAATAACTTCCCAGGAAATATTAGTGAAGCCTGGTGCGGTGCTCATGCCTGGAATCCCAGTACTTGAGAGGCTGAGACAAGAGAATTGCAGGTTCGAGGCCAACCTCAGCAACTTAATGAGATCCTATTTCAAAATAAAAAATAAAATAGGAGCCGGGCATGGTGGCACACGCTTGTAATCCCAGTACTTGGGAGGCTGAGACAGAAGGATCTCAGGTTTTTGGCCTGCCTCAGCAACTTGTGAGGCCCTCTGTAACTTAGTGAGACCCTGTTTCAAAATAAAGAATAAAAAAATCAGGCTGGGGATGTAGCTCAGAGATAGAAGGTCCCTGGGTTCTATCCTCAGTACCACAAATAAATAAATAAATAAATAAATAAATAAATAAATAAATAAATAAATAAATAAATAAATAATAATGCTGCCAGGGGTGTAACTTAGAGGTGGAATGCCCCTGGGTCAGTCCCTAGTACCCCCCCAAAAATATTAGTTAAGTATAAATATAGCGTGTGCGTGCGTGCACGCATGTCCTATGGCTAGAATCCAGACCCTTGCTAAATTGCTGAAGCTGGCCTTGAACTTGTGATCCTCCCGTCTCAGCCTCCCAAGTACTAGGATTACAGGCATGCACCACCATGCCTGGCTTTTTATATTTATTTATTTTTGTGTTCCTGGGGATTGAATGCAGGGGTGTTCTACTACTGACCTATACCCCCACTCCTTTTTAATTTGAAACAGGGTCTTGCTAAGTTGCCCAGGCTGACGTTGAGCCTGTGATCCTCTTGCCTCAGCCTCCCAAATATTGAAATTACAGGCATGCACCACCCAGACCAGCATAGGCATAAATCTTATTCTTTTAATGGATGTATTGCCTGGGCATGGTGGTGCAGGCCTGTAATCCCAGTACTTGGGAGACTGAGACAATTAGCAAGGCCAGTCTCATCAATTTAAAAAGACCCTGTTTCAAAATAAAATAGGGATGAAGGTGTAGCTCAGAGGTAGAATGCCCCTGGGTTCAATCACCACACACACAAAAGGATAGATTATCTTCTTTACTAAATTATTGTGTGTGTGTGTGTGTGTGTGTGTGTGTGTGTGTGTGTGTGTATGTGTGTGTGTGTGGTACTGGGAATTGAACCCAGGGGCATTCTACCCTCAAGCTACATCCCCAGCCCCATTTTTTATTCTTTTATTTTGAAACAGGGTCTCACTAAGTTGCAGAGGGCCTCACTAAGTAGCTGAAGCTGGCCACAAACCTGTGATTCTCCTGTCTCAACCTCTCAAGTACTGAGATTACAAGCACGTGTCACCATGCCCAGCTTTACTAAATTATTGAATCCATTTTCATTTCTGTATTCTCTCTATAAACCTGTTTAGATGGTATATCTCCTTTCCTCATTTAATGGGTTTTGTTTTCTGTAAATCACATATAGAAACCAAGTTATAGTCAGGGAATCAGTCAAAAGGTTGGGAAGTGGAAAACCCCCAAGATACTTATAGGCCACTGGGCAGATGACCTATAAGCAGTGAATAATGCTGTAAAATAACCTGAAAGAAGAGTTATAGGAAAAAAAGAAACATGGGCCAGTGGGGTAAAGAGAAAGGGCTGACTGAGGCTCACTGTTAGACAGCCAGGTGCGATTCATGGAGGTCTGATCTGAACAAGGAACATTTTGGTTGTTGAAGAATAGAGGATAAATAGGTTATTCTGGGCTCAATGATTAAAATGAATAAAGGTTCACAGTGACAAAAGTAAAGCAGAAAGTAGATGGCTGTGGTGACCCTACAGGGTGGATGGTGGGACGTGGGGGAAAGCTGGGCTGCACCAGTATCGAATGGGCTGGAGTCAGGCAAAGTGGTGCACACTTGCAATCCCAGTACTCAGGAGGCTGAGACAGGAAGATCGCAGGTTTGAGGCCAGCCTCAGCAGCATAGTGAGACTCTCAGCAACCTAGTGAGATCCTGTTTCAAAAATAAATAAACAAATAAAAAGGACAAGGGGGTGTAGCTCAGAGGTAGAATGCCCCTGACTTCAATTCCCAGTAACTAACATACATACATACATACATACAATAAGTGGGCTGGAGCCCACTGCTGCTGAAGAACTGCTTGGCTTGGTTCATGTCCCCACCCACAGGATGTCCAAACCCCCTCCTCTATTCAGGGGGCCTGAGAGGTGTCAGTAACTATTGGATGGCAATCTGCACATGGTAATGAATTGCTGAGGGAATCCACTCCAGGCAGGCACTTTTCCCCTCAGGCCCTTCCTCCAGGATGAAAGGTTCTTTTCCCTACCAGCCTCTCAGCCACAGGTAACCCACAGAGAAAACAGTCATTCCTTTAAGCAGGTTGAAAAATGGCGCCACCTCTGGGTGGGATGAAGCCAAAGGGGATTCCTTCTTGCTTATCCTGACCTGGTCGGGAAGGAAGCACATTTACCACTCCCGCGAGCACTTCGGGGTATGGCACAAATCTTACAGCTGCACCAGGCATCCCTGCCCATGAGGAAGCCCTTGCTTCCCTGCTGCCGCCTTGCTGTTCTGCCTCATTTCAAGAGCACGCTCCCATCTGGTTCACTGGATGGGGAACAGGCATGGCGGGCATGGCCGGGGGATTTTCGCTGGGCATACATGAGTGGTTCTACAGCATCTTGGTTTCTGCTTCATCAAGGACTAGGAAAGAAAAATGACCCTCAGAGAACCAGGGATGATGGGAGGAAAATACATAGACAAAGCGTACGATACAGCTTTCAGATCTGACCTCCGCCCCAGCAGGCTGGCTCAGGGAACAACTGAGTACCACACTCAGGCATTAGTTAGGGAAGATTTTTAGGATGGGGCCGGGGTGTAGATGAGTAGTAGTGTGTGTGCTTAGCATGCGTGAGACCTTGGCTTCAGTCCCTATCGCGCACATGCGTACACAAGCGCGCGCGCACACACACACACACACACACACACACACACACACACACGAGAGAGAGGTTTTTAAAGGTAGACAGACACGTTCCAGTCTTTTTTTTTTTTTTTGGTGGGGGTGGGGGTGGGGATGAGGTACTGGAGGTTGAACCCAGAGGCAGTCTACCTCTGAGCTATACCCTCATCCCTATTTTTTAATTAATTAGTTAATTTATTTATTTATTTTGCCGTACTGGGGATTGAACTCAGGGGCATTCTACCTCCGAGCTACACCCCCAGCTCTATTTTTTATTCTTTATTTTGAAACCGGGTCTCACTAAGTTGTGGAGTGCCTCACTATGTAGCTCAGGCTGGCCTCGAACCTGAATCCTCCGGTCTCAGCCTCCCGAATGCTGGGATTACAAGTATGCACCACCACGCCCGGCTAACCCAGCCCTATTTTTAAATCTTTATCTTGAAACCGAGTCTCACTAAGTTGCAGAGTGCCTCACTAGGTAGCTGAGGCTGGCCGCGAACCCGGATCCTCCGGTCTCAGCCTCCCAAATGCTGGCATTACAAGGGTGCACCACCACGCCTGGCTTTATTTTATTTTTGAAATAGGGTCTTGCTGAGCCGGGCGTGGTGGCTCACGCTTGTAATCCCAGCATTCGGGAGGCTGAGACCGGAGGATCCGGGTTCGCGGCCAGCCTCAGCTACCTAGTGAGGCACTCCGCAACTTAGTGAGACTCGGTTTCAAAATAAAGAATAAAAAAAAATAGGGCTGGGGGTATAGCTCGGAGGTAGAATGCCCCTGAGTTCAATCCCCAGTA
>PVLC010038540.1:0-14679 GCA_004027655.1 Graphiurus murinus | reverse complement strand
TATTCTCTGGAGATTTGTTTTTAAATTTTTACCTTTTAGGTTTCTTTTTTAAATTATTTCCAGCTAACAAAAAAAAAAGAATGAATACCAAGAATAAAGCACCACGATAAAAAATTATAATAGGGCTTGTACAATGACCAATTCCTTCCAATTTTTATTTTATCACTGTCACCTGCTGAAAAGTAAATGCAATCATCTGACTACAGGGACAGTCTATATTTAATAGGAGATGAAGGCAGATACCTACATGAATAGATCCTGCAGTATAAGTACAGAGATACAGCCTACTAAAGGAAATTTTTCTGAAATACACAATTTCAATTCCAAAAAACCTGAAGCTTTTTTTTAACTTGACACTAAAGATCCTTTTCCTTGTCTCTGTCTTAAAATCTTCAATAAAATCAAAACTTTCATGATTTTTTTTATTTTTTTAAGGAGGGGATCAACAAAATCCCATCACAATCTTCATGTTGTTATCAGCCTAAGATATTTTTCCCAGTCCAAATTTTTTTTTTTTTTTTTTTTTTTGCGGTACTGGGGATTGAACTCAGGGGCATTCTACCTTCGAGCTATACCCCCAGCCCTATTTCTTATTCTTTATTTTGAAACCAGGTCTCACTAAGTTGTGGAGTGCCTCACTAGGTAGCTGAGGCTGGCCTCGAACCTGGATCCTCTGGTCTCAGCCTCCCAAATGCTGGAATTACAAGCGTGCGCCACCACGCCCGGCTTCCAGTCCAAATATTTAAAAGAAAACCTGGAATTCCTAATTTTAAGTTCCAAACTTGTGATCCCATAAAATCAAGTAGGAATATATGGGTTTTGATGTGTTCAACAAAAATAATTTAAAATATAAACAAGTGGTCCATAGAAACTATAAACCAGGCATCTGTCAAATGTATTTCCAAACACCTCAATTTATAATAAACAAAATACAATTTAAAGTTATACTGAAGTATCTTCTTTTTAGTCGATCAGATTGATAAAGACCATTAAGTCTGAAAAGGCCACTTGACATAATTAATTAATTAAAATTAATGTTTCCCAACATACTGCATCTTGACAATAAATGCATCTGATATTCACCATCAAAAAAAAAGAAAAAGAAAAAGAAAAGGTCACTTGAGGGATGATCAGGGTTTAAAAAATCAAGTGCCTTCATCCACTAATGGAAAAAATGTAAATTGCTTCGACCTCAATAGAAGATAATTTAGCAATATCCATCAAAATTACAAATGTACATTCCTTTGGCCAGTGAGAATATTTCTAGGAATTTATCTTACATATATTTTTTGCATCTGTGACATGTCATATATGCAAACGTTATTCTTGCTGCAGATTTTTAGTAACAAAATGTTGGAAATACCTTAAATTTTCATCAGTTTAAGGCTATTTTTAAAAATTATAGTACAATCACAAAATGGAATATAGTTCTGGATCACAAAAAAGTGAGGAAACTCATGATTTGATATGGAAAATTTTCTAGATCAGTTATTAAGAAGAAGAACCAATGTACAGAACAGCAAGGGAAGAAAACTACCATTTGTATGAAAGAAAAACAGCAATATGCTCATAGGGTATTTCTGAAAGAATCCGTTGGAAAATTATAGTTCTAGTGATTCTGGAGAGAGCAGAATGGAGGATCTAGAAAATAGGCTGGAAAGGTAGATTTTCTGCTGTGTACTACATTTTGAATTTTGGAACTAATGAATGTGTTACTTTTTAAATTAAGTTAAAATTTAACTGACTTCATAATTTTAGCTATAATGGTAGGAGACCTTTGAAAGATGTCCTAAATCTTAACAGGTGGCTCTTGTAAATATAACGAGAAACCACCTGTTCTCCACTACCACCACCACCACCACCACCCAAAAAAAAAAAAAAAAAAAAAAAAACAATGAAAAGAGGAATTATATCCCAAAGATGGTGTAAGACTGAAAGCTTTCCTCCAAACATGGAATCATTTTGTCAATTCTAACAATGTATCTCACCTGAAGCCTCCATACCAAAATCAACCCAGATTTCCTTAAAACCAAGCACACTTGAAGATGCTCAGCCAAACTCAGCTAAATGAAGCCCCAATTAAAATTTGTAACGAAGCTTAAAAATCTAAACAACCTGAGCCTCCCATTTCAGGCAGATGAAATCCGTAATGTACAGAGCTTAAGCCTGATAGCTGGCCATCATGCAGCAACAGGGATTGAAATGCTATCAGAAGCAGCCCTGAGGGAAACGGCTCACCTTAGCAGACAGTTACCACTGATTTGCATTTGATTATTGGTTTATGCTTTATTTTAGCCCATTAGCAAAAAGACTACTACAAAAATACACCTTCAACTGGAAACCTCAAAGTGAATATTTCTGGCTTTTAGTGATACATGACTATATTTTCTTGGAGATAAATCAATACTTTGGAAATGTCTATTATTCTGCCTTTGTTGTTGTTGATTTCCATGTCTTCAGACGCACTGCCACCCATCCATAAGTCTTGGTCCACTATTGGAGATCCACAAATGATGAACACAGATGCCTCCAGGTTCCCTTGCTGCACAGGGTCTCCTAGCCCCTCTGCCCAGGGCCCGCTCAGCTACTTCTACTCTGGGAAGCCTCTTGACAATCTCTTGCTAACTCAGGGTAGCTGGATTCTTCTGCTCTGAAAAACAGTCAGTTTCCATTTCTTTTATGAAGAAATTTCCTTACTGAAATTCCAGGCAAAAAAAAAGTCCCTTTCCAGCTTCTCCCTGGGAAGCTTGGTAGGAAAGGAATGTCCTCTCTATGAATTCCTCATATTGACCTTACAGAATAAACATCAGAGGAAAAGAAAAAAAAAAATTGTTCAACTGACCTCAGTGTCATAAAATTAGATAAAAAAGAGAAATGAAAAAAGGAATTTTCTCAATTTCTAGTCAGTGGGAATTTTTTTATAAATAACAAAATAATATCCTGGAAAAACAAGGACGATTCCCCACCCAGGCTTTCTTTTTAATATTAAAAGACTTCTTTAAAATACCTGCCAAACGGACACCCACATGTCTCGAGAGGGACCTACAGAGCAGGCTTTGCAGTAAGCTCTGAGTGCTTTTAGCAAAGATGAAAACGCCGCTTCATTTGGGCTGTTTCCTCTATCCTGCAGGACTTTGAAAACTAGTTTCCCAACTAGTGTTTGCCAGGAGCTCCCACCCCACTGCTTCCTCACTTGCATGAACCTCACAATTTCCCTGATGGATGCAGCCTGCAGCCTGGAGCTGCCTATGATAATAACTGTGACACTCACTTTCCTTCTTCTCAAGTCATAGATTCATTAGAATGATAGCATCGAGTCTTGATAGAAAACAAGGTTGATCCCACATTGAATGTTTCTACTACTCAGTTACAAATGACAAATATAAGTTTATATTTACACACACACATACCACACACACACCACACACATACCCTCTACAAATCCTACAGATTTGTTGTCTACCCTACCCATGGGTGGCAATCCAAACCAATAACCATGCATGGGCTGCTACTCAAAGCGTACACTTTGCAAGGTCCAGTCTGCACTCAAGTAACAAAATCCCTTCATCAAGTTTACTGGTTGTATTTGTAGCTTTCATTTTCCTTTTTAGAAAATTCCCTCCATATGTCTCTTATTATTTTCTGAATCTTCACTTTTTGAAACAAGCTGGACCTCTGTGTACAGAATTGTGCATATATGTCACTATCACGATGATTTGCATTATGATGTGAGGCTATAATGCACCAATAAAAGTATGTAAAAAAAATTGTGTTCCAAACCTGTACTCTTCCTCTGTTGTATGCCTGGGTTAAAAATGTCCAAACTGACTTTTAATTTGGCTAAATAAATAAATAAATAAACTGTCCCCAGGTTAAGACCCTGCATTCCAAGTTTCAGCCCAGACTGAATTTGTATGGCCAAGTTATAAACCCCTGAAAATAGGAAACTAATGCCGTGGGGATTTAAAATAATAGAAAATGTTTCACATAATATAAATCCATAAGCAGTGTATTATATTTAAGTCTTAATATCTACATACTTGGATTATCTTATATCTTGACAATCACACAAAGTAATCTTGCCCCCTCTCTCCCTTCCTTTGACTCTGGTTTCCATTCCTATGTATTAACAATGCTCTGGGCCATAAAATACTGTATTAATATTAGTTTGTCACAGCAGACTAAATTTAGAACAACTCATTAATATGAGGGAGTTAAAGGCAGTAAGCCAAAAGTACCAGGGACTATAAGCTCTTAAGGCTATAAGTTATGCAGATATGCCACTTGAACTGGAGAGCCAGCCATTCTTTTTGTTGCTAATAAGAGATTCTATTAGTTCTAAGCTGATTCTAATTCTAATTAAGAAATGTGGGAAAAGGCAATTTTGACATTGTAGGTATAGTTGATGTGCAACTGGAATAAATCTTATATCATCCCGCTTGGCTTCCTGGTCATATAAGATTAGTGGCACATGCATGGAATGAATATTCCTCCTGCCATCTACATTAAAAAAAAAAAAAAAAACACTTTGCCACATACTCGCAATGGTAGAATCATAATCGATGTTCCTGGAAGAAGCCTTAGTAATCGGTGCTTTTTCAGAGCAAACCTTTTGTGGCTCTGAATTACCCCAGCTGTACAAAAAGTTTTTACTTTTTCCAAATAAAAAAAAAAAACCTTTCAAATGGATACTTCTGGACCTGTTATGCCCTTCTTTGGGCTTGTCAAATATTAATTTTTTTTTAAATTTAGTCCCTTGCTAAGCTACAAATATTCATGTTTAACACCAAGTAGCAGTTCAGGGGCTGACGACTTGGTATGTACCTTTTGAATGATGCATAGAAAGCAGCAGTTAGCACAAAGAAAAAGCCACCAGATTGGTCTCAGGGAAACCCAGTGTCTGAATTTTTCATGACTCCTCTAGCACTTAAAGAATAAAAAAACTGGCTACTCGTGTTGGGAGACCAACCTCAGGAAGGTCAGAGCCTGGAAACACAAGAGAACCGGGTCTGGCCTGGGGAAAGTGAAAAGGGATTTACACTGCTTAGGAGAATTAGAAGAAAAAAAAATAGAAAAGAAAAAAAATTGCTCTGTTGTGGTATTTTATAAACACCAGAGTAGCAAAACAAAACCAGTAAAAGGTACACAGTCATAAATCTCCAGGGCTCCTTCTTTCCCCGTCTCTAAGGACATCAAGAACTTACCTTCCCTTTTGGGTTATGGGGCTTCTTGTTAAACTTCCTCAAATCGTGCCTTTTCTGGCACACTTGCTCACTTTTACAGGTTCCCCTCCCAGGGAAACCTAGGGAGAGGAAGGAGAAGCATTCCCTTATTTGTTTCCCTGGACATATTTGCAAACAACTCTGCGGAAGTGAGGGGTGAGGGGGGGAAAGGGACATCTTAATTACATAGATGCCCAGCGCCTTGAGACTGAAAACTGCTCTCCTTCTGATAAACTCTTCTGCATTTTACGAGGATTTATAGAAAATCTAAATCAAATCCAGCAAAACAAATGAGTAACGCCTATGGAAGAAAAAAAAATGTACAGTGTTTAAGCTACTGATGATTTCACCTGTCACCGTCTCATTAAGCTCTTAATGAGTTCTTTTCTATTCTTGGTCACATCTGATTTTTTTTTAATATAAGTCCCTTTGAACAGCTGGGAGTAAGAATTGCCTTTGATCACGGAATTCTTCTGAATTTTCAGTCAAAACGAGGCCATTTTCATTCTGACTTGGGGTATTTTTATGAGTTTATTTCCCCCAAGTACATTCCTGGGCATCGCTTTCCAGGCTAAGAAGAGGCTGAACAATTAATGTATACATTTTTACATAAATGTTTATAAATTTAACAAAGGCAGAGAGCTTTGCCACAAGAAGCCTCCGCTCTTTTGAAGGCGGCTTTCTAATGATGACCCTTGGCGTGCTGGTCCACATGGGATTCCTCTGAGAAGAGTCGGATGAAAATTAGTCTATTCTCATTTCAAACAGAATTTTGCTCAAGTCCTGATCATAGCATCAGCATGGAGTCCGGGGAGACAACACGCGCGCCTCGATTCTCTCGCAGCCTCCCTCTCCTGGTAATTGTTGCAGGAACGCGTAGTGACAAGGCTCTGGGATGAGAGCGGTCTGGATGTACTCCGGCTGTTACGCTCTGTTTAAAGATTTAAACCATCAGGGTATGATAAGGCTTTTTGATGTTCATTGAACACGGAGCTTGGGTACAGAAGAAGGGGAAAGGGCTTCACCAGAAGGCAATCAGCTTTCAGAGCCACAGTGAGACGGGGAGAGGTGGGGAAATCTCAGCCCCGGCGTAGACGCGGAACAAAGGGAGATGAAAGGGCCGGGGTGAGCGCGGCCAGCGCTGGCTGTGAGGCAGAACTCGCTGGCTGCCGGAGAGTTCCTCGCCTTCAAATGTGAGGAAAGCATTTAGTGTTCCTCTTTCATTAAAACACACTCGGGTTGTGGCGGGGCGGGGGGGGGGGAGTGGGAGGGGAGCATGCCAGGTGTAAATTTGGGTGGCTTCAGTTGACCTTGGGTTTAAAAGAGCCTCCCCTAGCTTATTTTGAAATGGCTTCGTATTTACTTGGACTCAGAGGAATGCCATTTCCAGTGCCCGCGACCACAAACCTTCAAGGAGACCTTCCTCAAAGTGCGTGTTTAAGATCCGCTCAGTGTTTTCTTCCCCCAGAGGTAAAACCTGAATATTTGTCTTGAAGAATATAATGATCAGGATTGAAAGGGGGGGGGTCCCCTCAGAAACCTCTCCAATTTCTTCATATCCTCTTCTTTGGCAAAATACCAGGGTTGGTTTTTTTTGGTTTTTTTTGTTTTTTTTTTTTTTTTTTTGCCTCCTCAACAGCCATATCAAGTCATGTTACCAAGTCTTCACTTTGCATTAATTAGACAAGGACCCAGGCTTGGTTTTTGTCTCCCCAGCCAGAAGCACAAGGTTTGCAGCATAAACCAATGTTTGTTGAGTGAATGAATGACCCCAGGAAATGGCAAGATGGATATCAATTTATTTTCTGAGGCTCCATCCAAAGTTTCAGAGAAATGCTGCATAAAGAAAGCAAAACACTGTGGTTTTTTCCCTCTTGCCTCCCAGACTAGCAAACAGCATAACAAGGCATATCCAAGGAGAGCTGGTACTTTGGAATCAGACACACTTGGAATTGAAGGCTCTTGGCCACTTACCACAGGACTCTGGGCAACTCATTTCCCTGCCCTAAGCTTTATTTTTCCCATCTTCAGAACTGGAATATTAAAAAAGAACTCCCAGCCCGGTGTAGTGGCACACCCTGTAATCCCAGCACTTGGGAGGCTGAAACAGGAGGATCTCAGGCTCAAGGACAGCATCAGCAACTTAGGGAGATACTCAGCAATTTAGCAAGAACCTGTCTCAAAATCAATAAAAAATTTAAAAGGCTGGGGGTGTAGCTCGGAGGTAAAATGTCTCTGGATTCAATCCCCAGTTCCATAAAAAGAAAAGAAAAGAAAAAAAAACAAAAACAGGAATTCCCTCTCTGAAATGAGAAAATCCATGTCAAATGCTAGCACAATGTTTGGCATGCAGTAAAACTTTCAAAAAAAAAAATTAACTACTGTTGTTAAAATTATTTCTATTATTAGTACTGCTTTCCAAAACATTTTCGGATATGGTGGCATCAGAAAGGGATTTTAGAAATAGAGTCATCAGCACAATTAAAAGTGAATCCCCCCTGACAGTGCTGTTGTTCCCACTCCATCCATGGGGTTGTTTTCTAGGTAGAGGTAAGACCTCCTTCTTTTTTTTTTGCAGTACTGGGGATTGAACTCAGGGGCATTCTACCTCCGAGCTATACCCCCAGCCCTATTTTTTATTCTTTATTTTGAAACCGAGTCTCACTAAGTTGCGGAGTGCCTCACTAGGTAGCTGAGGCTGGCCGCGAACCCGGATCCTCCGGTCTCAGCCCCCCGAATGCTGGGATTACAAGTGTGCGCCACCACGTCCGGCTTAAGACCTCCTTCCCTTAGATATCAGCAGTGGAACTTGAAGTGGCTTTGACTGACTCCATGTGCATCCAGAGGGCACCCTGCCTGTTTTACCCTAGAAAGTAGGAAGGCAGGCACACAGCACAGACCAGTACTGGACCCACTTCCTCACAGTTCAGTACAGCATGAAGACCACTGCTTCTGAGCAGGCAAAAAGGAGATGAGTTCCTAAACCCAAGCCCATCCCACCAAGGCCACAGCCTGCCTGTGCCAAGAGCCCATCCCCAGTGAGCCCCAACCCAGGAGAAGCCACAAACACCAGCCACCAATATTTAATCCTGTACTCTGTAAACTAGACCCTGTCATGTAATCCTCACAACAATCTTCTAAGGAAGGTATAATTCACAGATGAAAAGAGTTGCAATATAAAATGTTTAAAAATGAAATTTACTGTCATTTGTATTTATTTCTCTTTTAATATTTTTCTTAGTGACCTCCTGGGCTGGACAAGGGCACTCACTCTCTGAGACTGTGTCCCTCAACTTCTCTGGGTCTCATCCACATCATTGGTGGGGGGCAACTGGTCCATGATTCATGCCAGGAGGGCCGAGCTGTCCACCATCAACTGTCCTCCTCTGCTGGCACTGGAATCTCTGTGAAAACCGCAAACCTTATAGAACCATCTTCTGCTCCAATTTCTCCCAGCCTTCCCACCTCCAATACTGGAAATGGGAGCATGTCAGCCATTACCATTACTGAAAGAGCCCATTTTAACACAGCTCAAATCCAGGGAACGCTACAGCCAAACAACTTGCCCCACGTTTGAGACACCAGGGAATTACTGTTTTCTTCTCTCTAACCCGCTAACACAGAGAAAGCCCAACCTCTAAAACCAAATTGATTGATGATATAATTTAATATCTTCATAAGATTTCGAGTGGCAGAATCAATCTGCTGCTAGCACGAGCGTCCAAGGCAGAGAAAAAGAAATATTGCACTAGTTGCTTTTCTTTTATTGCACTTCCGGGTGCTCTAAGAAAAAAACTCTCTCCAGAAAAATCAATAAGGCAGATTGTACCCAGCAGTCTCCCATTACAGAATTAAATCCATATGCCAACACAAAACAATGAAGAGACCCAACTAGCAAGGGATCCATTTGCTTTGTTTGACTTTGGCTGCCAGGGAATGAGACCACAAGACTGGATGTAATTTAATGCAAACCTCGGCCTATCCTGGTCATGCATATGACTGACCCTCGGGGCACGACCATCAATTTTCTATTAAAGATCAGAGATTTGACATATCAAAGTCAACACCTAGCTGAATAACTGCAGTAACTTGATAATAATTCTTTTGTGGATTTCACAGTGGCTTTTCAGTAAAGTATCAGAAAGGTAGCCGATTTCAATCCTGACCCGGCAAGATCTGAATATGAAATAAAGGATTTCAGCTTGATCTCCCCATGATGTGAGGATGAATGTTCTGGTAAATGTTAACTTAGTGCTCTGAATAGCTCAGTAATAGATGGGTTTAGGCAGTAATAGGTTTAAAATGTCAACTTATTGAATAATAATTTCATGTTGTACAAATACTATGTGTAAGAAGGGATTTGTTTTGCAAATTTTGAAATAAATGAATGGATTTATGGTGTCCTTGACTGTTTCATTGTTCTGGTCAGAATCTTACAGATGAATCAAAATTAGTTTGTGCTGTTTCTGCTCTTGTTTTCTTGCATTTGTCTCTATGTAGTTTTCACAATTACTGGACCTCCCTGAATTCTGATCCTTAATTGAGCTTTTCTCTGTTTTAGTCCCCAAAGCCGAGCTGATAGCATTATTTTCTAGTAAAAATAAAAACTCAATTATCCTTCCCTATAAAATGTTTCATGACACCAATAGCATAAAAACCTTTCACCAACCCAGCTGTAAAATGCTCAACTGTTCAAAACACAAGAACCAGGGAAAAAAGTGTGTTTCCATAACTGAACCTAGCCCTTCAGTCCAATTATAAGCTGACAGCTCTATAAATCCTGGTGGAGCACAAGTGTGGGTAAAACTGAATTGTGATTGGGACACTGAGGACCTGGGACGAACACCTCCACCACAGGCTGTGGAGAAGTTCCCCAGATTCTGCAACCAGACCCCAACTGCACACAACATGCTGCCTCCCATCCTGTAAGGAGCAAATACATTGAAACAGAAGATGCCAAGAAACCCTGCAGGTGAACTCTCTGAATACTTCCTGTCTGATTCTTCAGCCCCGCAGATTCCCTCAGCTTCTCAAAAGACTCAGGAGAAATCAAAGGAACCCACTCTTGCCCAAGAGCCTGAAAGTCTAGCTCTTGGTTTAATGAATGAAGGATGGCTTGACTCCCCACAAACCCAAACACCTTGCATGGGTTTATAGATGTTCACATCTACATATGTGTGAAATGGTCCTGGCTGGATCTGCTCAGCCAATGAGATACATGATTCAGCACATCTCTCTCCCCCTCCTCTTTCCCTCCTCCCCCTCCTCCTTCTCCTCCTCCTCCTTCTCCTCTTCCCACACCCTCCATCTCCCCCCCCACCTGGAACCAAAGCAAAGTTCTGTCCTGGTCTGGGTTTCCACAAGACAAGGATATGGTGCTAGCAGTTCATTTGGAAGAAAAAGAAGAAAACATAGGTATGAGAATAAAAAAGAGAAACAAAGGCAGCCAGTAATGGGTGCATTATCAAGCCAATTACCACCTTGGGTAACTGGAACTTATTCAGATTAGGGATACCCTGATCCAGAATAGAATACAAACCTTAAGACTGCACCATCCAGGAGCAAAGGAGCCAATGCATTCCCATGGCTCTCCCATCAGTCATTGATTGAGGTTGGTCCTGAGGCATATTAATTCCTTGGCATTTCCACCCTATTGTATGGATAGGCAGAGAGCTTCAGGAGCCACAGAAAGTCCTCAGGAAAAAAATGCAGTGCTAGAAGGTGAAAGTCAGGCACTACACACTGAAGTGGAAAAGAGAAAGAGGCAGAGACCAACAGCTTCTGCTATAGTCACTGGCCTTCTGTTAATTTTTTAATCTTTTTTCTTTTTTTTAATTTTGAAACTTTTCTAACTTGTCTTTTTTTGTTTGTTTGTTTGTTTGTTTGTTTGTTTTTGTGGAACTGAGGATTGAACCCAGGAGTGTTCTGCCTCAAAGCTACACCCCCAGTCCACTTTTATTTTTTATTTTGAAATGGGGTCTTACTAAGTTGCTGAGGGCCTTGCTAAGTTGCTAAGGCTCGCCTCAAACCTGCAATCCTCCTGTCTCAGCCTTCCAAGTACTGGGATTACAGCCATGTGCCACCATGCTGGACTTCTAACTAGTTTTTAAAGTTTAAAAGTAATATGACTTATGCAAAACAACAACAAATTTAAACAGTACAGAAATGCACATATAATTTTTAAAAGGCTTCTTCCTCCCACTCAGAAGTAATTACTTTTTATAGTTTCTTATGACTATATATATAAAACCTGTGTATAAACACACACACACACACATACACACACACACACACACACACACATCTTTTTGGACATCCTTTTATTGTCACACAGATGAAGTCCTACTTGATGTAATTTCCTGATGCTTGCTTGTTTTACATAATATATCTTGTAACCTTTGTATATCAATATTTCTGTATTTGTCTCAAACTTAATGGACATTACTTTGAGCATATCATAATTCATTTAACCTATTCTCACTTGTAAACATTTAAGTATTTTTCCAACTTTTTTGCTATCTCAGACAATGCTGACCAGCATATATGTAATATGTGTATGAAATATACATATATACACCCACATATTCATTTACATGATGGATTTCTACAAGTAGAATTACTCAAAGAATATGCACAATTTAAAATTTGATGAATCATTCCAAATTAATCTCTAAAGAAACATTTTTACCAATTTACACTTCTATCAATAGGGCACAGGTGCCCCTATTTTCCTCTAACTAAGCCAGCACTAGAAACAGTCACTTTTTAATCTTCAGCAAATTCATGGGTTAAAATGGTGTATCATTTTCTTCTGTGGGTTTCTTTCATTATCAGTAATGTTCCTCAACAGTACTTCTTTACATCTTTACATCTAGCTTTCTAATGAACCATCAGTATATTATAATTATTTTGTTAACAGTTTGAAAGCACTCTATAAGCAAATGCTTTTCCAGTTTGTATATTGTCTTATTGTTGTTTATGGCTTTGTTTCCTTCTATGCAAAAGTAGTCAACGGCTATGTTGTTAAACTTACCAACTTTTTATGACTTCTGAGGTTTATATCTTACTTAGAATGCTCTGTATTCAAAATTATTTAAAAATAGCTGGGCATGGTAACGCACGCCTGTGATCCCAGTACTTGAGAGGCTGAGACAAGAAAATCACAGGTTTGCAGCCAGCCTCAGCTACTTAGTGAGGCCCTCCACAACTTAGTGAGACCCTGTTTCAAAATAAAGAATTAAAAATAGGGCTGGGAGGGGTAGCTCAGAGGTAGAATACCCCTGGGTTCCATCCCTAGTACTGCAAAATATATATATATATATATATATATATATATATATATATATATATATATATATATTAAAAACAAATTTAATTATTTTATAGAATATTGATAGTGTGATTTTTATTTTAGATCTTCAGCCTACCTAGTTTTTATTTTACTATAAGAAATTTAATTAAAAGTGCTTTTGTTGTTGTTGTTGTTGTTGTTGTTGTTGTTTTCCAAGCCAGGTGCAGTGGCACATCTGAATCCCAGTATTTGGGAGGCTGAGTCAGGAGTATCACAAGTTGGAGACCAGCCTTGGCAACTTAGTGAGACCCTATTTCAAAATCAAAAAAATAAATAAAAAGTGCTGGGAGTGTAGCTCAGTGGTAGAGTGCCCCTGGTTTCAATCCCCAGTATACACACACACACACACACACACACACACACAGAGTAATTTTTTCAAAATGGTTACTCTGTTGCCTCCAACCAAATCCTTAATAAGTACTCTTTGGATTTAATTTTATTTCTGAATTACTTATTCTGTTTTAAGTGTTATAGATTTGCAGTATAGTTTATTATCTGGTAAGGTTTGTCCTTTTCCTTTAATCTCTAGAATTTTCCCAAGTTTATTTTCCCAAATGAACTATAGTATCACTCTGTTAAGATCAAAAGTTGGTATTTTCATAGGAATTACTTGAATGTTTAGGTTAACTTAAGGAGAATTGGCATGTTTACAATACTCATTCTCCCTTTCCAAGAGAAAAGTATGTTTTGCCATTTATTAGTCCCATTTTATGTCCCTCAGCAAAGTTTGTTTGACTAAATTATGATTCTGCATCTCAGAGGTAGAAAGTTAACAGGAGTAATTCTTCTCAATTATACGAAACTATTAGCATGTTCTCCCTCAAGGAGACTTATTTGAAGTTCTCTTCATATTTGTCCTACATCTTCTTTGTTGAATTTATTTATTTATTTATTTTATTTATTTTGTGGTACTGGAGATGGAACCTGGGGAGCATTCTACCTCTGAGCTACAGCCCCAGACCTATTTTTTATTCTTTATTTTGAAACAGGATCTCACTAAGTTGCGGAGTGCCTCACTAAGCAACTGAGGCTGGCCAAGAACCCAGATCCTTCGGTCTCAGCCTCCCAAATGCTGGGATTACAAGCATGCACCACCACCCACGCCCAGCTCTGTTGAATTTATTTCTAAGTAACCACATTTGTAGCTTTAGTGAATGGGACGTTTGTAGCTTTAGTGAATGGGATGTTTCATCCCATGATATTTTCTAACTTCTGTTTCTGTGTTAGCTATCATTTATTTTTTATTAATTACATACCAGGGTTCTACTGTATTCTTTTATTGTCTCTAACTGATTTCCTCCAGCTGATTTTCTTGGGTTGTCAAGATATAGGATTATATCAAGAATAAATAATAACTTTATATATTTTTGTTATAATATTTGTATCTTAATTCTTTTTCTTTTCTAATCGTAAGGGCCAGTACTTTTTAAACAATGTTCAGCAATAATGATGACTGTTAGAAACTTATTCCTGACTTTAATAAGTATACCTCTATTATTTTATTACTGGAAATGATCCTGGGTTTTAAATTTAAATATCTTTTTATCATGTTAAGAGTGGATCCATCTATTTTTTACCATAAAAAGTTTAATTCAAACATAGATGTTTAAAAAAATTTTTTTTTCAGTACTGGGAATTCTGTCTCTTAGCTACATTCCCCAGCCCTGTTTTGTTTTTTGAAACAGGGTCTCACTAAGTTACCATATGCTAGCCTTGAACCTGCAATCCTTCCATCTCAGCATCCCAAATACTGGGAGTACAAAGTGTACCACCACACCTGACTTTAATTTTCCAAGTTTCTTTTTACTATAAATTGAAACCTTTTTCTCCTTCCACCTGCTTATATGGCAAATTATATCACTAAATTATTTAATAAAAAACTATCCTTGCTATTATAGTTAGATACAGATGTTCCCTAAAGAGCTCACTTAGTGTTTGAAACTGATGTAATTGAATCATGATTTTTGTAATCCCAGAAGTGGATAAATGGATTTACCTGGGTGGTGCTCTGTAGGGCAGTAGGGTGTGGCTGGGGTGGGTCCCTGGGGTTCAGCCTTGGGGATTATATAAAGGGTTCCTCTTCCCCTGCAAGCAGTCTCTCTCTCT
>PVLC010038539.1:0-14716 GCA_004027655.1 Graphiurus murinus | reverse complement strand
CCCCAAAACAAAAAAAAAAAAAAAAAAAAAAAAAAAAATCTCCCATTTTAAAGACTGGGAAATTGAGAGCTGAAGTTGCCCAAGGCAGCAGAGCCAGGCTGTAAGATAACACTGGAGTTCTCCATGTTTGCACTGTTCCCCAACGAATCAATACCGAGGTCCAGATATGGTAAGAGCCACTGAGCCAAATTCCACGCTGGCCAAGCAGCCATCCCTCCAAGGCATGGCGGGAAGGAGCCCTAACCAGCCAGTCACACACCCCTTCGGCTCCCCACCCAGAGCTGCTGGGAGATTGCACGCACACACGCAGGCAACGGAGGCGGGGCTGAGCAGCAGCCGCCCAAGCAGAAGCAGTGCCAGCGATTTAGTCAACAGAGAGCTAATACCAGTCAACAGTGGGTGCTGCTGCCAAGTGCACCAATGGGATCTTGAGCTGCATTCACAGAGGCAAATGTGTGGAGGGCAGGCCTAGCTGCCTCTGTCGGCCCTGCTCAGGCCAGGCCACACCTGAAGGTGGTGCCCTCCAAGGCAGGGCCAGGTTTTCTGAAGAGGAGTGGCACAGGGTGGCACTGTGGTTGGCAGGGTGAGCCCAGGACTCACCTGGGAGCTGGGTTTGTATAGCAAACCACCTTTGACTGCAGGTTATAGATGGGGTTTTTTTTTGTTTTGTTTTTGTGATACTGGGGATTGAACCCAGGAGTACTCTACCTCCAAGCAACACCCCCAGCCCTATTATATTTTTATTTTGTTTGTTTGTTTTGTTGGTGCCATGAATTGAACCTAGGGGCATTCTACCTCTGAGCTACACCCCTAGCCCTATTTTTTATTCTTTATTTTGAAACAGGGTCTCCCTAGGTTGTGGAGAGCCTCACTAAGTAACTGAGGCTGGCCTCAAACCTGTGATCCTCCTGTTTCAGCCTCCCAAATACTGGGATTACAAGCATGTGCCACCATGCACGGCCTTATTTTTATTTTGAAACAGGGTCTTGCTGGGTTTATGAGAAACCTCACTACTTGCTGAGGCTGTCCTTGAACCAGAGATCCTTCTGTCTCAGCATCCCAAGTAATGGGATTGCAAGCCATACACCACCACGCCCAGCTAGATGGGGTTCTTAAAGACCCTTTTGTTCACGTGTCACCAAAGACAGAGAAGCCACTGACTGTCCACAGCAAAGGTTAAGAACACCCAGGAGCACTAAGGGACTCAACCTACCACTATACAAAGGGACTCCATGTCCTGTCCAAGAAGACTGGCTGGGGAGGATGATTATCGTAGCTTCTTCTTTGACCACCGAATACCACTGGACTGTGTCTTTGCCTAGGGGACACCAGATTTGAGGCTTCTTCCTTGACCACCGAAGACCACTGGATTGTGGCTTTGCCAAGGGGACACTGGGTTTGAGCTCTATCCTTTTAAGTATCAGAAACTCCAGGAAGTTCTCCTGTCCCTCTGATCCCCAGCACCCAGGCCTGGGTGTGGCTCTCCTACAGCTTAGCATCACTCTGAATAAAAACAACCTGTTTCCACCTGCGTCTCCCAAGAGCCTCCAGGCCACGTCTCTTCCACCTCTGTCTCCACAGCACAGAACTTGGCACATGAAGACACCCAATAAAGGGTGACTGCATGGAACCAAGGTGCCACGGCACGGTCACACTGAGGGTGTTACTGTATTCCAGGCAATTTTAGAACACAAGTGTCCTGACTAGGGCTCATAAAAAAGGTTTATGACAACACATAACCATTTTTAGTATGTTGAGCAAAGGAATTCTTGAGGCTAACACCACCAGAGGGTTTTAATTACAAAGGAGTCACAGTTAGCCTGGCCAGGTCCCTGGATGTCTGTGGAAGTGATATGGTGGCAAAGAATGAAGCTTAGGGGTATAGAGGTCAAAGGTAAATCCTAGCTGTGTGAAAAGCAGCCAGGCAATGCCAGAACTTGGGAAGCAGTAAATACCCAGAAACACAGAAGAGGAGAATAATGACAGGTGGGGGCACATTCCCAAGACAGCGAAAAGAGGGAGTCGAGGGAAGTGGGTCTGATGAACAGCACACATGCTACAAATCCACTGGGGAGCCACCACTGGCACTGAACCTCGTAACCGTGAGAATTAATTACGGGAACTAACACTCTGATCTGGGAAGATCAGCGGAGGAAACTGTGCAATGCAGTTCTAATATCTAATAAATCTTTAAATCAATGAGCCGTGCTCACTGGTGATTTTTCTTCATCTTTCCTCCCTGGGAACTCACATGACAAAAGCTAGCATTTGCTTTTTTATTTGTGCTTGGACAAGGTGCACAGACATATGTGTGCATGTAAATAAAATTGGGGGTTCGATAAATCACATCTTAAAGGTATTAAGAAAATTTTGCCATCATAAGAAAACCTGGGATGGGGGAATTCTTCTGGAGTCTATAGGAAAGACACCTTGTGGCATGCAAAAGTCCCCTTCCCTCCATGCTCAATGGCGGGGCTCCCAGTAATAAGTCAGAATTCCCAATCCCAACCTATTCGTCTATGTACCTGTCTGGGTCTATTTACCACGCATGCACTTTAGTCAGTTTGCATTTTTTCATCTCAGAAACACCATTTAAGCCTGTCTTACAAACCTGACAGCAGCAATACATTTTATAAACGAATTATCCCTGGGGAACAGACAAGCAAACCAGCAGTAAGGAGCAGCGTCAAAGTTCCCAAGCACAGCATTCCACCCAGATGCAAACTACGCCACATTCTCTCCAAACCCCAGCTGCTGCTCCGGAGTGCACACTGCACACCTCCCCTCTCCTCCGCGGCTCTCAGGCCCTCTCTCCCAGCTGAAGAAAAGCAGGAGAGCCTCATTCTGGGGTAGCAGTAACATTTTAATGCTATTTTAAAGACAACAGCTCTAAGCACCGGAATGTTGGCGCCTTTTCCATGAATAAAAAAGGCCCCAAAAGGGTATTTTCATAACAAAATGATATCCTATGGAGAGCACAAGAAACCACAAAAATAAAATTGCCATAAATTGAAAGTGTCTCAAATTCTACACAGGAAAGGATTAAACGGAGGCCGGGGCAGCTCTGGTTTTCCCATCCGATATTCTAACATGTTCCTAGTTCTCTCCTGATGTCCAAAGAATTCCTGCCACCCGGGAAGGCCTAAATGCTTTCTTTGCAAGTCCAGTTGTTATTCCTTCCCTTGAATCCCTCAGGACAATCTGTAACATTCATCTCTAGCTCAATTACTGCTGTGTCCTCAGTCACACCCAAAGATTCCCGAAGGCACCGTCTGCCGCAGCGCCGGGTGCTCAGTAGGCGCCCCGTTAATGTGTGGGTTTGATTGGATCCGAGCTGGCCCCTTCGCCAGAAGGATTCTTTGGTGGCTGGACGCCCTGCCAGGGACAGCAGCGCCGGCCTAGCTAAGGGCTGGAGCAGAGCGGGGGTGCAACCACCTGTGGGCGGCTGACCAGGATGCAGGCCCTAGCGCCGCTGCCCCGAGGTGCCCGCGACCGGCCCCACGCATTACATATTGCCGGGAGCTGGTGGGAATCAGGAGACAGGTTCGCGGGGCCGACAGCGCGGCCCCACGAAGGTCTCTGTTCGAACAAAGTTGACCAGGTCCCAGAGTTAGCTCCCAAGTCGCTCCACCCTCTGCGAAGCCGTGGGCCAGAGGAGCTCTCTGGGATGTAAGTGGGGGGCACCCTGAGGGGCCAGCAGAAATAAAAAATTAACCCCTTCCCCCTCTTGGGGCATCTGCTAGGCAGCAGGCGGAGGTCTCCTCTCCACGATCTCACCGAGGCCTCAAGGAGAGTTTGCGAGATGAGGGGAGACAAGCGGGGCACCCCGGGGGCGGCCCTTCATAGCTCTGGAGTTTTCTACCCAATAATCCAGCATCAGGAAGGCCCCCGCTGGGATCTGAGGAGCGGTAAGGCAACACTGGCCCGGAACACCGGCCACCCGCGCCAAGGGGCGGGGACTCCGGACCTAGGGGCTGTGTGCGCGGGGAGGGGGGTGAGGCCCAAAGAGCTAGGTGGGCGCAACGTCCCAAAGAAGGGGCGCGGGGCAAAGACACCGCCCCAGGGAGCCCGGGACCGGTGGCCCGAGAGAGAACAGGCTAGGGGCTGGCAGAAGATGGGGGAGGGGATTCCGTGGAGGTGCAAGGGGAGCGCCCCAGAGGAAGCACTGGGACAGGGGGCGCTCCCCAAGGGGCGCACGGTGCCAGTGCCCCGGTCTGGCCCCGTCACTCACCGGCAGGTCCACGCTCACTTCGGTCCCGTCGAGCAGGAAGACGCGGCAGTAGAGGGTGGCCTTGGCCGCGCCGGCGGCGGAGATGTGCACGGCCGCGCCGCCCGTGAGCAGGGGCCCGCCGCCGGCCGGGAACACGCTGCCCCCGGGCGCGGCTGGCAGCGCCGAGGAGGCGGCGGCGGGACCCCCCCGCAGCCCCCGATCACGCTCGTCCCCCAGCCCGGCGGCTCCGCGCCCCGCCGCGCCCCGCGCGTAGCGCTGCATGGAGCGGCGGCCAAAGGTCCGGCGCAGGAACCGCAGCATCCTGGCTGGGGGCGCCCCCTGCCTCCGCCCCCTGCGCCGCCGCTGCGCCGCCGCCCGGGAGCGCCCCGCGACGCCGTCAGTGCCCGCTGCCGCCTGCGCCGCCGCCCGCGGGCTGCGGCCCGGGGCTCGCTCCCGCCGAGGCCGAGGCCGCGCTCCGACCGCCTGCGGGGCGCGCCGGCCGGGCCAGCGCCGGCTGCGAGTGGCCGCGGGCAAGAGGGCGCGCTCGGGGCGGCCCGGGGCCGTCCCGCCGCCGCCGCGCGCTCTCCGGGTGGGCGGCCTGCGCGGGTGCCCTGGGCCGCTGACCGCGGGCGGCCGGGGGGCTGCGGGGCGCGGGGGGCGGGCTGCGGACTGCTCCCGCGCCGCGCCGGCCGAGGGCCAGCCGGAGCAGAGCGCCTGCGTGCTCCCGGCGCGCTCGCTCCCACTCGCCGCGCCGCGCCCGGCCGGAGGAGGCCCCGGCGAGCGCCCGCTCCCAGGGCGCCTTTTCCTGCGCCCGCAGCCCCCGCCTCCCACCTGGGAGGCTGCACCTCCAGCCGCCGCCGCTGCCGCCGCCGCCGCCGCCGGGACTGCAGCACGCCCTCCTCCCTCGGGGCTGCACCGGGTAATTGCAAGCCGGGTCTGTGCTGCCCCCTGCCGGTCCGAGAGCCCCCCGCTGCTGTAGGTGCGCTCACGTGTGTACACGTAGGTGAGCACACACGTGTTTCCGGCGCCCAGAGCCCTGGAACCGCCGAGAGTTCCCCCTCGCCGGGTTAGGAAAGCGAGACTGCATGCATGCCTTTCGGGAAGGCTTGCTCCAGCGGCCACACAGAAAGACATTAAGTTTCCCCTTCTGGAAAAATAGCGTTCAGTGTCCCCCTTCTTGGGAAAGGGAAGAGGTGGAATAGGTAACCCTGCCTCTTAATAGGAGGCAGGTCCCTGCCTCTTAATTTCATTCTGTCAGTTTAAGATCTCTGAGCTGGAAGCTCTGCTCAAGTCTTCCAGTCTAATGGGCTCCTTCCAAACGAGGAAATAGTGAGGAGGGGAAGAACTTGTCCAACTACGCAGGAGACGCCCCTCCTCAAGGTCCTCTGTAAAAGCAAGAGCCTGCGCCAAGCAACCATAACCAGAAGGCAAAGAAGGATTGAACAGGTTGCTGGAAAGAAAAGTGGAACTGGGGCCTTGAAAATGAAGGGCGTAGGGCACAGGAGAATATCGGAGACAGGGAATTGAGCACAAGCCATGGCCCACGGGGTCCTGGTGGGCTTTCAGAGACAAGTGCTGTCCAGTGCTGCTGAGCGAGGAATGTGGAAAAAAAGAGGTCCAAAGGAGGACAAGCCTCTTGGAAAGAATAACGCTCCTCTTTATCGCTCCTTAATCTTGTGCCAGACACTGCTAAACCCTTCCATTCATCCTTGTAGTTAATCCTCATGACAGCCTGTTCGACTGACATTCTCATCCCCATTGTACGGAGGAGGAAACTGAAGCTTAGAGAGCTTAAGAGACTAGCTGCAGATTCCAGGGTTAATGCAGGCTCCTTTACCAGGCTCCCAAGCTGTTGCTGAAGCATGTGACCTGGTTGATAAGCAAGTGAAGGTTTGGGGAGGGGGGAAGAGATGGAGAAGCAGTGGCCCCAGCAGCAAAAGGGACAGAGAAAGAGAGGGGATGGATTTAGGGAACATTCCCAAGCAGGCATTTATTGATCAGACACTGGCTTAGGTGAGTTCATGGGTGATATTTTCATTAATCCTTACTCCAGCCCTTCCAGGTAGTTGTGTTTATCCCCATTTACTTAGGTGGATTTGGGGGCTTAGAGTCGTACTATCCTTGCCCGAGGTCTCAGAGCTGCTGAGTGGCAGCAGCCAGTCCCTCACTTGTTGCTTGTCATTCCCCTTAAGACACTATGAGGGCCTCTAAGCTCCATGAGGACAAGACTTTTTCTTACTCATTCTTGTATCCCCACCCAGCACCTAGCCTGCTGTCTGGTAAGGTGTAGGTATTCATCATATGCTTATTGAACGACTAAAGGAACTCATTTCATCTTCAGAGTGGCTCTGGAATAGGTGCCAATATTGCCTTGAAGACATGGGGAAAGTGAAGATTGGAATAGAGGCCGGACTCCCACACTCCTGGCTCCTGACTCCAGATCTCATGTGCTACTGGCAAGACCATGCCATTGTGGATCTCACAGGGACTCCAGATCACTTCAGTCTTATGTGTGCCTCCTGAGTGTCGGGCACTGGCACCTAATAGGTCTCATCCCACCCTCATCACAAAAGCGATTTAGCACCACTGTCTCCATCACACAGGAGAAACAAGGCCCCCGCATTGCTTTAAAAAAAAAAAAAAAGGGTCATGCCACTAAAGTTTTGTTTAGTTGTTTTCAGTACTGGGAATTGAGTCCAGATGGTGGCACACACTAGGCAAGTGCTCTACCACTGAGCTATACACCTTGGCCCTTTACTTTTTGTTTCTCTTTAAGTTGCCCAGATTGGCCCCAAGCTTGCAATCCTCCTGCCTCTGCCTCTCAGGTAGCTGGGATTACAGGTATGCACCACTGTACTTGGCTTCATGTCACTAAAGTTTTGACCTCAAATTTTCAACATTTGATGAGCAAGTTTGTGATTTGTCTGTTTATGATATTGTGGGTGGTTTTGTTTGTTGTTTTGTTGTTGTTGTTGTTGTCGTTTGGCACTAGGGATTGAACCCAGAGGCATTCTACCTTCAAGCTACACCCTCAGGTTTTATTTATTTGGAAACAGGGTCTTGCTAGGTTGATGGAGTCTCACTACTTGCTGATGCTGTCCTCGAACTTTCAATCTTCCTATCTCAGCCTCCCAAGTACAGGGATTACAAGCATGTGCCACCATGCCTGGCCCTATTTTATTTTTTATTTGGAAACAGGGTCTCATTCGGTTGATGAAGCTGACCCCAAACCTGCGATTCTACTGTCTCAGCCTTCCAAGTACTGGGATTACAGATGTGGGCTGCTGTGCCTAGCAGATATTATGTTTCAATGATTACGCTTTCATAATCTTTATCTTTCAGACCCAAAAGTCCCTAACTCTGTTATCTGAAGTCTATAACCAACCCTCCAAAGATTTTTTTCCAAAGATTTTTTTTTTTAATTTTTTTTTTTTTTTTTTTTTTTTTTTTTTTTTTTTTTTTTTTTTTGCGGCACTAGGGATTGAACTCAGGGGCATTCTACCTCCGAGCTATACCCCCAGCCCTATTTTTTTATTCTTTATTTTGAAACTGGGTCTCACTAAGTTGCAGAGTGCCTCACTAGGTAGCTGAGGCTGGCTGCGAACCCAGATCCTCCGGTCTCAGCCTCCCGAATGCTGGGATTACAAGCATGCACCACCACACCTAGCTTCCAAAGATTTTAATTACCTTTTCTTGGAATTTTTTGATGCCTGATGTCAACTGGCCAGAGCCCCACATAAATCCTGTTTACCGATGCATCGCTCTTTGATGGGCCTTTTGATCCTGGAACTATTACTCAGAACCCTTAGTGGTATGATCTGAATGTTTGTCTCCTCAAAATTTACAGACTGAAATCCTAACCCCTGAGGATTAGGAGGTAGGGCTTTGGGGAAGAGGGGTTTTGGGGCAGGGATTCAGTCACATGATTTCTGCTCTCATGAGTAAGATTCATACCTTTATTAAAAACAAAACAAAAAACAAACAACAACAACAACCAAAAAAAACCCAGAAGCCAGGTATGGGGGGGGTATGCTTGTAATTCCAGTACTTGGGAGGCTGAGATAGGAGGATCACAGGTTCAAGGACAGACTCAGCAACTTGGTGAGGCCCTCCACAACTTAGTAAGACCCTGTTTCAAAATAAAAGAATAAAATAGGGCTGGGGTGTAGCTTAGAGGTAGAATGACCCTGGGTTGCATCCACAGTATCTCTCACACACACACACACACACACATACACAAAGACCCAGATTCCCTTATCCCTTCAACCATGTAAGGACTCCGTGGGAAGATGCTGTCTACGAACCAGGAAGTAGGCCCTCACCAAACACCTAGTCTGCTGGCACCTTCATCTTGGACTTCCCAGCTTCCAGAACCATGAGAAATAAATTTTTATTATTTATAAGCCACTTGGTTCATGGCATTTTGTTATGGCCACCCAAATGGACTAAAACACCGGGATTTCTTCTGCCTTTCTGTTTAGAACCATCTTTGCTGCCGCTTTAGGAAACAGTCTACACTAACTTCCAGTCCCTTCCTGACTAATAAGCCAAAGCTTGCCCTTTTTAATTTCATGGGGCTCACTTGGAATTTGTACTCTGGAGTCACCTTCTCACCTTCTCCTCCCTGATGCTCAGCTTCCACTTTTGGGCCACCTGCTCGGTTTGTGAGAACTTTCCGTTGCTTTTCCATCATGAGATTTTGTGCCAGCCACAAGCCTTGGAGAGCCTCCTGTGTGCTCCCGTCCGCCAGAACAGTTTTACAAGTTAATTAACAGTGCTCAGCCCTGTCTCTGAGGAACTCCTTTTCAGAAGTGTGCCATTTATCTCCATCCTTTGTTTCCTGGTTCATTTCTGAGATTCAACAAAACCGTGCGCTCATTCCCTCAGACTCCATTATTTCCCATAGAACAAGATTACATTTTAATGTATGTTCCAATTTACTCCCTTGTAATTTTATCCTTTCCATAACATTTATTGAGAACTTAGTGTGTGCCACAAAACCTTAAGTCTTTAATGAGTGGTCCATTTAACCTTTCCACTATCATTTCATACTAATAATAGATGTCATTAACTAAAGATCACATAGTAGGCAGCTCTGGTTTCAACCAGGCCAGCACCTGTTTTCCTTCTTTGGGTTTCTATGAATTTGCAGAACCACTGCACCCCAACTCAAAGACCTAGTGGTCTGAATGAAGCTGACCCTACCTTCTGCCTGGGGTGAGGACACATGATAAAACATGGCCAATGAGAGGGCTGCATTTCCCAGAGACCTGTTATTGGCTCAGGAATGGGCAGTAACTCATGTCAGGTCAGTGAAGGTTCGTCCTGAAACTCAGGCTGCAGCTCCTATTGGGAAGAGGCAATTTCTTTCCATTGGAACTGCTTGCTATGAACCTACTTTGACATCGTGGGGAGAAAGCCTGAGGATGACACCAACACAAAGAGAAGCAGTCAAAGTAACAGAGAAACAGATTTTGACTCCCTGGATCCAGCAGTGCCTGAAGAGAGACGTACCTCTTAGAATGCACAATTTGAAGAAAGAGAAGGTGGTGGGTAGAATCAGATGCATGCCAATACAATTGAAAGAGAGAATCAGGATCAGAATGAAGGTTTTCCAAGTCCCAGATTCGGGGGAAACACACGTGGCTCTGAGAAGATAATCCTAAAATCCATACTGCGGTTCCACACAGAGACCGGAAGAGGAGCATAATGCCTGCCCACCCTGCTACCTCCCTGCCTCCATCTCCAATGTTAACCTTGCACTGCCCATGCTATGTTCCCTTTTACTGGACATCCTTAATGAGCTCATTTGTCCCTTATTCTCTCTTAGCCAACTGCTTACCCTTTGTTGTTCTCTATCCAGGGGACTAAAATCAGTGCTGTCTAATACAGCTTTCTGCAACAGTGAGATCATTCTATATCTGCTCTACCCAATATGCTAGCCACCTGTAACTATTGAGCACTTAAAAGGTGATTAGTATGAATGACAGCTCTGATCCTATTTGCCATCAAATTAAAAACCCGAGTCAGGTGTGGCGGTGCCGCCACACTTGCAATCACAGTACTTGGGAGGCTGAGACCGGAGGATCCAGATTCAAGGCCAGTCTCAGCTACTTAGTGAAGCCCTCCACAACTTAGTGAGACCCTGTTTCAAAATAAAGAATAAGGAGACAGGAGGATCGCAGGTTTGTGGGCAGCCTCAGCTACTTAGTGAGGCCCTGTTTCAAAAATAAAAATAAGCTGGGCGTGGTGGCATACGCTTGTAGTCCCAGTACTTGGGAGGCTGAGACACGAGGTTCACAGGTTCTCGGCCAGCCTCAGCTACTTAGTGAGGACCTCTGCAACTTAGTGAGACCCTGTTTCAAAAGTAAAAATAAGAGCCGGGCGTGGTGGCGCACACTTGTAATCCCAGCATTTGGGAGGCTGAGATTGGGAAACCGGGAGGATCCGGGTTCGCCGCCAGCTTCAGCTACCTAGTCAGGCACTCCGAAACTTAGTGAGATTCTGCTTCAAAATAAAGAATAAAAAATAGGGCTGGGGGTATAGTTCGGAGGTAGAATGCCCCTGAGTTCAATCCCCAGTACCGCAAAAATAAATAAATAAATAAATAAAAATAAGCTAGGCATAGTGGTATACGCTTGTAATCTCAGTACTTGGGAGGCTGAGACAGGAGGATCCCAGGTTTGAGGCCAGCAAGCGGTAACTTAGCCAGATCCTATTTCAAAATAAATTAGAAAAAGGATTGGAGGTGTAAATCAAGAGTAAAACACCCTGGGTTCAATACCCAGTATCAAAAAAAAAAGTTTAAATAAAAAATAAATAAATAAATAAATAATAAAAAATAGGGCTGGGGATGTAGATCGGAGGTAGAATGTCCCTGGGTTCAATCCCCAGTACCGCAAAATAAATAAATAAATAAATAAATAAATAAATAAATAAATAAATAAAATAAAAATTAAAAACTAGCTTCCAATAACCCTTGGTGCTCTTCCTTTCCCATTTGAGCCCAGCAGAATGGCTCCCGTGAAGGAGGGTGACAGAAAGAAGAAGAAGGGCTGCTCTTCCACTAACCAGGTGGCGACTGAGAATACACCTTACACCGTCAACATTCAAGACCTTCAACGTTCACAAAAGTATTTTTTATTCGAGAAAAGTATTTTTTATTTGGAAACAAGGTTGCTGGGGCTGGCTTTGAACCTGCCATTCTCTTGTCTCATCCTCCCAAGTACTGGGATGGTTTATGTTTTGATATTGAGGCTGATACATCTTAGGAAAGAGGGAGCTGAGGGTGCTTGGGGGAAGAGTGGATGGCTACAGAGGAGAAAGGGCCAGACACCGTAGGGCTGACACATGTTTATCAAAGGCACCCTGCTTCTCATTCCCAAGGGAAGAACAGAAAGGACACCACCTTGTTCTGCCACGCAGAGTTATGGTTTACAAGGCGCTGTCACAGATGTGACCACGTGGAGTTACTCTTCCCCACTCTCTAGCAGGGAGGTACCGCCTTCCCCAGGGTCTACTGAGGAATCCAGGACTCAGAGCCGCCCACGGTGGGCACAGCCCAGCTCACACAGCTGCAAAGCTACTGCGAGGTTAGGATTGAAGCTCTGGGTCCCACAGCTATTTGGCTGGGCCTCCTTCCCTCCCGGGTGCCCTCTCCAAACTGAAACTGAGCTCCTGGCAGCCACACCCGCTCCGCTCCCACCCGCTGTGACTCACTGGGGGTGGGGGCTGCTTTCCTCTCCCCAGAGCCAGATCCTAACCTGGAGGATGCCACCCTCTCTTCAGTTCCTGCTCTGAAATACCCTCCCGTCATCTCCCCTTCCTCTGGCCTTTTCCTCCCTTTTGATTAAGCTGTTAGAAATAAAGGCAGGCTTCTGATGATACTAGGATGGGAGCCAATGCCGAACCACCCAGTCCTGCCACTCCCAGCTCTGCCCTTGGGATTCCCAAGGGACACAGTCGCTGCAGTCAATAGCAACAGGACACGGGCTGGGCTGTGTTTTCTGGACCTGCGCAGTGCCCAGGGCTCTCTGATAAGGCTGTGATGCAGCCGGAGCCTTCCCTGTAGTCAGCGCTCATCTCCTGCACCCCAAGCCCCTCATCCCTGTTCTGGGGTGTTTCCTCCTCTACTCAGTAGCTGCCTGAAGAAGCAAAGGTGAATGTACTCAGGTGTGGGTGTGAGGAAGAGAGAGCCACATTCTTGTGTGTGTGTGTCTCTCTCTCTTTTTTCTTTCTTTTTTTTTTTTTTTTTTTTTTAAGCTCAGTGACCCTATTCACAAATAAACTTGGCCTCGCCTTTGTGCTGGAATCTGCCCCATCAGATTATTATTCCCGCCTCTTAAGACAAGAGCTGAGAGGTGGGCAGGAACCCTTCCTGGTGTGCAGGGTTGGGCAGAGCCTCTCTCTACTGACAGCTGGAGCTGGAAACATCTAGAAGCATCCACCTTCTCCCTCCTTCATCTACCACTCCCTCACTTTTCCACTGTTACTTCTTGAGCCCCTGGACCACTGCATCCATCTCCCTTTGCAGTCTCTCCACTCTGACCCATCCCTTACCCAGCACCCAGAGCACCCCTTCAGAAGAGAAATGGACCAAGTCATTCTGTTTACAGTTGAGCAGCAAGTAAAAATGATGGAGTTGTAGGAGTCTGGAAGAGGGCTCAAGGTTGTCTCTATTATCTCTCTGGACAAATGCTAGATAGGAATTTTTAGCCATCCTATATTTGCAATACTAGGGGTTGAACACAGGGATGTTGCTCTGCCACTGAGCTATACCCCAAGTTCTTTTTATTATTTTGAGACAGGGTCTTGCTAAGTTGCTGATGCTGTTCTCAAACTTGTAATCCTCCTGCTTCATCCTTCTGAGTTGTTGAGGTTACAGGCCTGTACCACCACGCCAAGCTGAGACTAAACATATTTTAAACCAGAGCTCATGCTCACTCTTGAAGAAGGGCATGCTTTTTAAAATTTATTTTATTTTGGGTGACACTCCATTATCTAAAGGGAAATGGCTTTCTCAGTTTGGCTATGTTGCTATAGTCTTGGCTGGGTCACTTCATCTCTCTCCCTTTTTTTTTTTTTTTTGGTACTGGGGGTTGAACCCAGGGGCATTTTACCTCCAAGCTATACCCCCAGCCCTACTTTATTTGGAAACAGGATCTTACTAAGTTGCTGAAGGTCTCCCTAAGTTGCTGAACCTGTTGCAATCCTCCTGTCTCAGCCTCCAAAGTACTGGGATTACAGGCATGAACCACCATGCTAAGATGCCTTCTTTATATGTGAATCTGTGTCCCCTCAAACATTTTCCCATCTTTCCCCCTGCAAACTTTTATTCAACCTTTGGAACCCCGATGGGCAGCCTCCTCTGTGAAGCCCTTTCCGGCCCTCTCCAGACAGACCTATCCTCTTACGACAGAACTGTATGCACGCATCTCTTCCGCCACACAGATGGGCAGCCCCCCTGTGCTAAGAGGTCTTGGTGCTTAGTAGACAGAAGATGGCGGCTGGGACTGGAGGGGGGAAGACAGGGCAGGACTGAAAGGGAACGAGGAGTTACACCCAGTGTGATGTGGGGTCAGAGGGACTGCAGGGAGCAAGGGAGGCAGGTGACAAGGCCATGTTCCCTCGCCTTCTAGATTGCCAGCTCCTTGAAGGTGGAAGGAAGCACGTCTTGTTTACCTCTTCATCCCCTGCTCGTGCAGGGCTGGTGGAGGGAATCCCTTCAGAACTGGGCAGGCCCGAACCTGCTAGGAAAGCAGTATCAGTGAGTCCAGCCAGCAGGCACCGGGAGGACGGAGGTAGACAATCAAGCCTGGTCTGGTGAGTGTATGTGTGTGTGGGGGGGGGGAGGGTGTTCAAGAACTTTCATGACAAGTTGTCTCAGTCCTTGGGTGCTGGCCCTGACTTGCTCTTCACCTCCTACCCATCCTCTAGAAAAGGCCAAGCCCAGAGGGTACTAGAAAGCTTGGGTCGCAAAAACTGTGTGTGTGTGTGTGTGTGTGTGTGTGTGTGTGTGTGTGTGTGTGTGTGTTACTGAAGACCTCTAGTCATTTTTATTTTATTTATTTGTTTCTTTGTTTGATTTTGAGGTACTAGGGATTGAACCCAGGGGCATTCTATCCCCAAGCTATACTCCCAGCCCTATTTTTATTCTTTATTTTGAAACAGGGTCTCACTAAGCTGCGGAGGACCTCACTAGGTAGCGGAGGCTGGCTGCGAACCTATGATCCTCCTGTCTCAGCCCCCCAAATACTGGGATTACAAACATGCTCCACCACGCCAGCTTATTTTTTATTTTAAAACCAGGTCTTGCTAGGTTGCTGGAGAGCCTCACTAATTGTTGAGGATGGTCTCAAACTTGCAATCCTCCTGTCTTAGCCTCCTAAGTACTAGGACTGTAGGTACATACCACCATGCCTGGCCCCCAACTCTATTTTATTGTTTATTCATTCATTCATTTATTCATTCATTTTTGGTGCTGGGGATTGAACCCAGGGACATTCT
>PVLC010038538.1:0-12198 GCA_004027655.1 Graphiurus murinus | reverse complement strand
CTAAAAACAAATGAAAGGGGAGAAAGATTAATCAAAAAAGCTTGCATTTTTTAAAATTTAAAGCATTTTTAAATTCACAAAGCATAAATGTGTTTATGATTTAAAAAATTGAGAAAGATGACAGCAAAAAATGTATTTTTTGTCTCACTTCAGAAAGTACAACTCTGACATTTATTCAGTGCTTACTGTGTGTGTGTGTATGGTTTTTTTTTTTAGCTTTTAACATATATTACCAGCATGGTCATTTAATCCTCACAACAATCTTGTAATCCTATCTTGGCTTTAAATTTGTGCAAATTTCAAGAAGAATTCCTACCTGAAATGCTGATATGCTATCTGAAGCTGTTTATTTTTTCACCTTAACCTCATCATTAACCTCATCTTTTTTTTTTTTTTTTTTTTTTAATACGGTGCTAGGAATTGAACCCAGGGCTTTGTGCATTCTAGGCAAGTGTTTTACAACTGAGCTCCACGCTACTCTATTGTCATCTATTGATTTCTATTTATGTCATTTTGAGATCTCCCTTTTATTTTAAGTTAAACATTGTATTATGTTGTATTATTTTAACAGTTTCGTAGATAAATAGACTGTAGTTTTTTGGAATTCTAAATGGTGCTCCAGTGAAAACCATACATTTTATGCAAAGTTATATATCATGATTAATTTCTTAAAGTTAGTTAGAAAGTATACACTTATAAAATGTTGTGAGGTTGCCAAATTGCCTCCAAAATCTTTGGTCCAATTTCTACTCCTATATGCAATGTTTAAGAGTGTTTCTTTTTCCCTGTACTCATTAACAGCAAGGATTATCCAACTTTTCAAGTATAATAGGTAGAATTTACTGTCTGATTTTTGTTTCATTTTATTTGAGATGGGGATATTGCCGTATTGCCCAGACTGGTTTTGAATTCCTGGGCTCAAGTGCTCTTTCCACTTTAGACTCCTGTTATTGGTACTCTGAGTGTATACCACCACACCTGGCTACTACCTTGTTATAATTTTTATTTATTTATGCAAGAAGTTGAGTATCTTCTTCCCCCTTTTTGTGGTACTAGAGGTTGAATCCAAGGGCTTTCTACCTTTGAGCTATACTCCCAGCCTTATTTTATTTCATATTATTTATTTATTTATACATTTTTTGGGGTATTGGAGATTGAACCCAGAGGCATTCTACCTCCAAGCTACACCTCCAGTCCTAGTTTTTGATTCTTTATTTTGAAACAGAGTTTCACTAAATTGCAGAGGGCCTCACTGAGTAGCCGAGGTTGGCCATGAACCAGGATCCTCCTGTCTCAGCTTCCCAAATACTGGGATTACAAGCTTGGGCCACCATGAAACAGGGTCTTCCTTAGTTCTAGATGGGCTAAGTTGCTGAAACTGGCCTCAAACCTGCTATTCTCTTGTCTCAGGCTCCCAAGTACTGGAATCACACATGTACGCCACAATGTACTTATTCAGTATCTAGTTGTAAAAAAGCATAGCTCAAGATATCTAAATTTCTTCTCTCTATATTTTATTATCATGGCGCCCCCCCCCTTCTCTTTCTCTCTCTCTCTCTCTCTCTCTCTCTCTCTCTCTCTCTCTCTCTCTGTGTGTGTGTGTGTGTGTACTGGGAATTGAGCCATTCTACCTACCAGCTACATCTCAGTCCTTTTGATTTTCCTAGTGCTACTGTAACAAAGTGTCACAAAATGGGTGGCTTAAAGCAACAAAAAAATTTTTTTTTCTTACAGTTGCAAAAAGCTAGAAGTATGAAATCAAGGTGTTGTACAGACTGACAATTTTTTCTTGTAGCTTTGATTTTCTGTGCTGTGGATTAATAGCTGGAATTTAGCAAACAGTAGCCCTGTTCTCTTTGTTAAAACCTGAGTTCAAGAGAAAATTGCAGAATTAAATGTGGAAACAGGAAAAAAAAAAAAAAAAAAGAAGTCGAAGAAGGGGGAGGAAGAGGAGGAGGAGGAGGAGGAGGAGGAGGAGGAGGAGGAGAAAAAGAAATGTGCTCTGTCTGAGACTGAATATAATTCTTCCTTGCTTCTTCTTAGCTTCATTATTTGCATTCCTTGACTTGCGACTGCATAGCTTCAGTCTCTGCCTCTCTTATCACATGGCATTCTCATTGTGTGTCCAACTTTCTCTTCATGTAAAGACACCCATCAGATTAGGACTTAATGACCTTCTCTAAATCCACAAAGACCTTAATTAAGTTTTTCCCTTTTTTCATTTTCCTCAGGAAATAGCACACTCACAGGTAAAACAGGAAGCTGTATTGCTGCATGAAAAACTTTACGAGTTGGAGTCCCATCGAGATCAAATGATTGCAGAAGACAAAAGTGTGGGATCTCCAATGGAAGAGAGAGAGAGATTACTTAAGCAGGTAAGAAAAGCAAACATGTTTGCTGGGCATGGAGGCACACACCTGTAATCCCAGTACTGGGGAGGCTGAGACAGAAGGATCATAGGTTCAAGGCTAGCTTCAACTGTAAGCAACTTAGTGAGGTCCTGTTTCAAAATAAAATTAAATAGATGGGGGATATAGCTTGGAGGTAAAATGCCCCTGGGTTCAATTTCCAATGCCCCCCCCCAAATAAGTAAAAATAAGAAGGTGTCTGGGATATAGCTCAGCGGTAGGATGCCCCTGAGTTCAATCCCCAGCAAGAAAAAAAAAAAAAACAACTTACTATGTCAGGTAAATATATCGAGTTGTTTTACTTAAGAGATATAAGTTGAACAGAAAACCAGTAAGTTTATTATGTAAAAAATTTTGAAAAGTTAGCTACACATAAATATGAAATATTTGATCAAGGGAATTTAGAGAAAAATACGAACTCACCTAAGCCATTTTTGAAGTTAAATCCTCATATGTTGTTTCTGCATATTTTAGCCATTTCATGTTTTAGATCCTTATTAGAAATATTTAAAACTCTTCTTTATTGATCATTTGATAGTTAAGTAATCTTATTAAAGATATGTTCATGCCAGTCATAGTGGTACATGCGTGTAATCCCAGTACTTGGGAGGCTGAGACAAGAGGATCACAGGTTTGAGTACAGCCTCCGCAACATAGTGAGACTCCAAGCAACCTAGCGAGACCCTATTTCCAAACAAAATATAACAAGTTTGGAGGTGTAGCTCAGTGATAGAATGTCCCTGGGTTCAGTCCCCAAGTCTGTCTGCCTGCCTGTCTCTCTCTCTCAATCTCTCTCTCTCTCTTTCTTTCTCAAACACATACACACGTACATACACACACACACATACACACACACACACATACACACACACAATAGTTTAATGATTTATTCCTTAAATACTATTTTCTTTTTATTACTTTTTAGGTTAAAGAAGATAATCAGGAAATAGCCAGCATGGAGAGACAGTAAGTACCTTTATACTAGGACAGCTAAATTGCTGAGGCTGATGTGATGTAGGAGTCCAGTTTTATTCTTTTGCGCATGTATATTCAGTTATCCCAGCACTATTTGTTAACAATACTATTCTTTCCCTTTTGTATTGGTCTTGGAACCCTTGTTCAAAAACAAATAATCATATATATGTGGTCTTACCTCTGGGTTCACAATTCTAGTTATTGATGTCTCTCCTATTCCAGTACCACACTGTCTTGATTACTGTAATTTTAGAGTAAGTATAACCACTTTTTGTTAAAATTTTAACCTGTAATAATCTACTAGTAGTAGATTTTCCTTTTCTGGGTTCCAACATTGTTGAGTTTTTGTAGGTTTATGTAAAGATTTTTCATTTTCTTACTATTAAAGGTTTGAAAAAAGTCTGCTGTTGCAAGGAGGCACCCTAATGTTCTTAGGATATACTTGTGCTCCAAATAGGAATCATGAAAAGAGATCTAGAAAAGACTTTTCTCTATATGCCTGTAATTTTTTTTCCTCAGAATAGGGCATATTAGTTCTAGAAAATATTTATGCAACTTAGAAATGATATCCTAACATCATTGTTTTTGCTAAATGTCTTAAGTTCATAAACTCATTAAATAATATTTTGGACAGGTTAACAGATATAAAAGAAAAAACAAATCAGTTTATTGAAGAAATTAGACAACTTGATATGGATTTGGAGGAACATCAAGGTAATAGTTCTGGTATATTTCTACATTTCTATAATGTAGATTAACAGATACATATATATACATGTATATATATATGTATATATATATATATATGGATATTGATGCAGTATTAAATTAGAATCTCAGTGACTACCTGAGATTTATTATTTAGTCTTTTGTCATATCCTTAACTCTACTGATTTATGCACTAAATATTTTAAATAATATTAAAGTAATTATCTTAATTGATCAAAAACTTGAATAACTTAAAGGTTGCATAATGGTAAGAATTTATTTAGTTTTGCAAAGTAGGTTTTTTTTAATGAAATAAAATGGTTATAGATTCCTTAGTTTTACTTCTTTAGTATGGTCAACTATTAATTTTTTTAATTCAGCAAATATTTATTGAGCACTTAAAATATGACAGATACCATTGTTGGCACTTGAGACTTACAGTTAATAAATAAAGACGTCTGTCTTTGAGGTAACAGAATAAGGTTTTCTTTAGGCAAATTATTTATTAATTGTCAAAACTGACTTCGTTGTGTGTGTGTGGTGCTAGGGATTGAACCCAGAGACATTCTACCTCCAAGCTATCCCATCCCTATTTATTTTTTATTTGGAAATAGGGTCTCACTAAGTTACTGACTGCCTCGCTAAGTTACTGAAGCTTTCCCTGAACCTGCAATCCTCCTGTCTCAGCCTTCCATGTACTGGGATTATAGATGTACACCACCACGCCAGGCTGACTTTGTTTTTGTTTTTTTTTTTTGCATCAACTATTAACTAGCATAATTGGTAGAGTTTGAGGAGATGAGAATAAAGTCACAGATATCACAAATAATCCAGAATTAAATTCCCCAACCAGGTGGCAAGTATTGAGTAATTCTCCAGCTGGGTGGTAAATATTGATTATCCTATTCTTCCCCCAACTTTCTCCAGCAGTGAGATTTGAAGAACCATTACAGAAACCAGAACACCTGAGGTTGCTTGGGGTCTGAACAAGTGGAAATTTTGTGGTGCAGATTTAGGAATGTGTTATGTGTGTATGGAGGAAGAGGTTGGGCATTCTAGTTTCCTACACACCAGTTGATTTTCTCAGACTATCACAAATTGACTATATGTTCTTAAAATTGGAGAAGAGAGGTCATGTTTATACCATGGGGCCATTTCATGATATAAACAGTGTATACATATATATCTGTTGTGGCTAAGGAAACATTCATAGCAGGGAAAAAGAGTAGTCTATTCTTTATTTACTTCAATTTTAAAGGTAGCATATTAATATTTTTATATTTTTCTTGATTTCTGAATAATATCATGAGCTACTCTTGACTGATTCCTTACCTGGGCTGAGCACTTTGCTATCTTTCAAGAACTTTTTGAACCCTTTATTAAGCTATGTTATACATGTTGAAGCTAAAAGAAGTTATGTAATTTACTCAAATTCTTCAGTTCATAAGGAGTAAAGTGTAGATTTAAGCTAAGGTCTCTTTGACTCCAAAGTTCTTGGTTCCATTACCCAAGCCTAAGCTTAACTTTCTGATATAAAGTGCTGCATTTGTGAAATATAAATATTTATAGAAAAACTTAGTTTAATTTATATGTAGCTATTATAATGGCTTTATATAAGACATCTAAAGGCAGAGGTGTTACATCTTAGTTATTAGTAAGGAAATTTGCCCAAGCTCTAGTTTTCTCATCTGCAAAATGAATGTAATTATACTGTTGGTATCACCATGGTTTATTATATTAAATGGCATATGTGGCAAGATAGTCTCATAATAAATTCTTAAGACTCTAAGGTGGTGGTGTTATTAGTATTATTATTGTAGTTGTTATTTTGGTTCTGGGGATCAATTCCACCTGTGAGCTACATCCCCCAGCCCTTTTTATTTTTATTTTTAATCAATTAATTATTTTTTATGGTGTTGAGAATTGATTCCAGGGGCATTCTACCTCAAAGCTACACCCCGAACTGATTTTATTTTTTATTTGGAAACAGGATCTCACTAAGTTGCTGAGACTGACCATGAACCTTGATCCTCCTCACTCAGCCTCCCAAGTACTAGGATTACAGGCATATACTACCACACCTGCCTTATTTTTAAAAATTTTTTAAAACAGAATCTTAGTTGCTGAGGTTCTTATGAATTTCCACTAAAATAATGCATTTTGGGGATAACTATTACTTGCTAGTTCTGGATATATAGAATGCAGAATGCTTTGGATTTTAGCTTCTGTTTTCCTTGTTGTTTTCTAACTCTTGTCCTTTTTTTGTTAATGTAGAAAAATACAACTTATAATTAATTCAACCTATAATTCATCATTTTGATGTTAGCAAAAAGCATTTATGTAGAAGTATAAATATATGTCATGTATGTTACTTATTTGTGCATGTGTGTGTGTGCACCTGTGTGTATCATTGCATTAATTTTTTGTTCTGCTACACTGTGATTATCTAGATTATTGACTTAACAGCACAGAGGGGGTTGTTAGAAGGTTACTTGTTAGAAGGTTACTTGTTAGTTCAGGACCTCATTATTTCCTGCCTGAACTATTGTAGTAGCCTCCTAACTGGTCACCCCACCTCCAGTCCTGCCCCCTCTTAGATTCTTCTGTCATAATATTGTGAGTGATTTTTGTAAAATGGGATTCTCTGGCATTCTCCTATTTAGCAGTGCTCTGCCATAGCATAGAAAATAAAGTTCAAGAATTTTTGCATGTCATATTAGTCTCTTTGTAATCTGACCTTTTATGTCATCAGACTTTCTTTCCACCGCTCATCATCTCTATGGTTGTATTCTAATAGTAGCAAGCTATATGTGGTACCCCATACCGTGCCCCCTTGCCATGCAAACTGTTTCATGCTGTAACCCTTGGCTTCTAATATTTGTTTTGTCTTCAGTGTTCTTTTTCCTGTTCTCACCAGATTAAATTTTCATCCCTTAAAACATGTAGCAAAACTCTTAACTTCCTTCTCTGACTTGTTTCCAGGCTGAGCTGAGTGACCCTTCTCCATGCTATCTTAGCATGTTGTATGTAAACATCACTGCACTGGCCACATTATATTATAATTATCTACTCATGTTTGTCTTAGCTCTTAGACGATAAGTCCTCATGGTCTTTGGTAATATTCTTTATCAACACTATGCCTGGGCAAGTAAACACTAAATAAATGTTTGAGGAATAAGTAATCCATATTTTAGCAGAGAAAGAGTTGTACAATGAACTGAAGGTAGAAATTGATTGCTAATCACTTATTTGGACCTCTCAGTTTAGGATGATGCAGGTATGCACTCTTTGCCAAAGAGAGCTTGACTACAAAGTTTTTGTTACTTTCCAGAGGATTCCTACCTTGGATTTATATAGGATAATAGGATAATAGGATAGGATAAGAGGATAATAGTCAAGTTGTTTTGTCTTTCTAGTCCATACTTAGCTCTGTCCCCTGGCTTTACTCCCTCTTTGGCCTATTTTATCTATTTTTCTAATGCCACTTGACTTCTTCATCAATGGCACCTGTATGTAATCCAGTTAAGATACCTTTTGCCTTGTCAGGTTTCTGGTTAAGATAGCATGTAAATCATAAATGATGCTTATACATTTTTTTTTTTTTTTTTTTTTTTTAGGAATTGCTCCAACTTTTCAGTTTTTAAATAAACTTTCAAACCCATTATTCTAAATTCAAAGGCATCTTTAGCTCTTTTGAATTAAATATAGTTATGGCTATTGCTACATATTAATGGTGACTCCATACTCCCAACAACTTTCTCTAATATATCATTTATTCATTTTGAAAAGTTTTTAAAAGTATAATTTTTCTAAAAGTTACATTGAATAATTGCATTTCAAAATTAATTGAATAATATCACTTAGCAGATATTTGGCTATCCTATCAAATTTTCTATTGTCTAGATGCTGAGCTATCAGTATTTGTGACAGTCTGGAATGAGAAAAAATTTCTATAACACACTTAGACTTTTGAGAATTTTAGGTAAAGCTTGGTTGCTGTTAAATTTTTGCTTACAGCTGGGCATAGTGGCACACATCTATAATCTCAGTACTTGGAAGGCTGAGACAGGAGGATTGCTGATCTGAGGCCAGCCTCAGCAACTTAGCAAGACCCTGTTTCAAAATAAAAAATAAAATAGGGCTAGGGTTGTAGCTCAGCAGTAGAATAACCCTGGGTCAAACCCCCAGGACCACACACACACACACAGCTTTGCTTAGTCTTCATAAGTGATATTAAAAAAACGTCTAGAGCCAGGCCTGGTGATGCACGCTTATAATCCCAGTACTTGGGAGTCTGAGACCGGAGAATCCAGGCTCGAGGCCCTCTATAACTTAGTGAGACCCTGTTCAAAATAAAAAGAATAAAAAATAGGACTGAGGGTGCCCCTGGGTTCAATCCTCAGTACTGTAAAATAATTTTTAAAAAAGTCTTACAACAAAATTCTTATTCTAGTAGGATATTACCATCTATTTTAAAATTGCTGTGAGACTTAATTGTATTATGTTAAACATTTGCTGGATTTCACCCCTATAGTAGTTTTGTCTTATTGATGGGTCAGGTAGTTTTATTATATGGATTCTAAATTAATTCAGGTTTAAATATGTACAACTCTTTTATACTTTAATAGGATCTTCCCCTCCACCTAACTAGAAACAGTAAGAAATAGCTCTTGGAAGTCATATGGTCAGAATTTGGCTACAGCTGCATCATTAGTAGAGTAGAACATTATTGACAGATGCCATGCCAGTTTTTAGAAAATCTTGAACTTATTCTTCTCCTTTTTCAATTACAGTGCCAGCAAAAGAATATTTACTTAATTTTTGCTTTTTAAAATGTTATTTCTCATGCTGGGGAAAAAAAGGCAATAAAATAAAATGCTATTTCTTTTTTTGTGTGTGGTACTGGGGATTGAACTCAGGGGCATTCTACCTCTGAGCTATACCCCCAGCCCTATTTTTTATTCTTTATTTTGAAACCGGGTCTCACTATGTTGCAGAGTGCCTCACTAAGTAGCTGAGGCTGACCGAGAACCCGATCCTCTAGTCTCAGTCTCCCAAATGCTGGGATTACAAGCGTGCGCCACCACTCCGGGCATAAAATGCTATTTCTGACCTGGGTGTGGCGTCCCACACCTGTAATCTCAGTACTTGGAAGGCTGAGACAAGAGGATTGTTGTTTTTTGTTTTGTTTTGTTTTGGGTTTTTTTTGCGGTACTGGGGATTGAACTCAGGGGCATTCTACCTCCGAGCTATACCCCCAGCCCTATTTTTTATTCTTTATTTTGAAACCGAGTCTCACTAGATAGCTGAGGCTGGCCGCGAACCCAGATCCTCCGGTCTCAGCCTCCCGAATGCTGGGATTACAAGCGTGCGCCACCACGCCCGGCTAGGATTGCTGGTTTAATAGGAGCATTCTCAGCAGTTTAGCCAGAACCTCAGCAACTTAGCAAGACCCTGTTTCAAAATACAAAATAAAATAGTTCTGGAGGTGTAGCACAGTGATAGAATGCCCTTGGTTTAATCCCTAGTAAAACAGAGACACACACACCACCACCACCACCACCACCACCAACAACAACAAAGTGGTACTTTTATATGAGCAATGGAAAGTAATAGAAAAAACATCATTGCTCTTGGTAAAGCAGAATACATAAACTAGACCATACTGGAGAGTGTTTTGTGTCAGTATTTTATTGGTGTAACATAATTATCCATGGTAGTGAGATTCAAAGTGATAAATTAATATATGCACACATCTCTTGGTTTGTTCCCCCCCCCCTTTTTTTTTATTCGTGCATTGTAAGCAAACATCTTTGTTAGGTACAAATTGATAACGACATATGTGCCCACATTTCTCATTTGACCCCTTACCCAAATTCCCACCCCGCTCCTTCGCCCTCCCTCCCTTTCAAGTTCAATTTAGTGAGTAACCTTGATGTACATTAGGATGTCCCCGCCCCCCGTCCATCATTTCGGTTAAATCAACTTCTTTGTTTATGGGCGCACACTTGTAATCCCAGCATTTGGGAGGCTGAGACCGGAGGATCCGGGTTCTCGGCCAACCTCAGCTACCTAGTGAGGCACTCTGCAACTTAGTGAGACTCTGTTTCAAAATAAAGAATAAAAAATAGGGCTGGAGGATCCCCAGTCTTGTTTTTTTTTTTTCCTTTGAAACAGGGTCTCAGTTACAGAGGGCCTCGTTAAGTTGCTGAGGCTGGCCTCCAACCTGTGGTCCTCTTGTCTCAGCCTCCCAAGTACTGAGATTATAGGCATGTGCTGCCATGCCTGAATATAAAAGTCAAGATAATGCTAACCTATAAACCCTGAGACGAGAAAACATCATTTGATGCCAGATAATTAAAAGAGTCAGGTAAACTTCCTTTCGGTGAGAATAGAGAGCTAGTTATGTTGGTGCTTAATTCATTGGTAGTACTTTCTACTTCATTTTGAGAAGTGGTATAGCATGGCAGTCAGTATCAGTGCTGTGAAGTCAGACATAAGAATGGTGCCAGCCAGCAGATGCTTGTAATCCCAGTACTTGAGAAGCTGAGCCAGGAGGATCACAGGTTTGAGGATAGCCTCAGCAAGTAGTGAGACTCTCATCAACCTAGCGAAACACTGTTTCAAAAATAAAAATTTAAAAAGGGCTGGGGGTGTAGCTTAGAGGTAGAATGCTGGTGAGTTCAATCCCTAGTTACACACACACACACACACACACACACACAAAAGAATAGTGCCAAGTATGTGTTAAGCACTGTGTCAACCATTAGCTGCTATCATGATTGTGGTTAATATAATATTTGCTATATCTACATTGGCATTTAGGCTGTGGCTAATTTTTAATGATCAATAATTACACTATAGTAAATATTCTTCATTCATTTTTGCTAACTTGTGTATTATTTCTACAGAATAATTTTTTACAAGTGAAATTTTGAATAGAATAGTATTTATATTTATAATTTTGATTGACTTTGCAAATTTCTTCTCAGAAATAGTTAAACCATTTTAAACAACCAAGAGCAGTATGTGAAAGTGTTTCCTCATCAACACTAACTATATAAATGTGTTAACTTTTTTTTGTGTGTGGTACTGGGATTTGAACCTAGTAGCATTCTACCTCTGAGCTGCACTCCCAGCCCTATTTTTTATTCTTTATTTTGAAAGAGTCTCACTAAGTTGCGGAGGGCCTAAGTAACTAAGGCTGGCTGTGAATCTGTGATCCTCCTGTCTCAGCTTCACAAGTACTAGGATTATAAGTGTGTGCCACCACACCTGGCTTAAATGTATTGTCAGTCAAGGTAATAATACCCATCTGTCTCGGCACAAAATTTTCTGACTTCCCAGAGACCTGAATGTGTAGTACTACGATGAACCACAAGATGGGACTAGTTTTCTGAGAATCCATATACACAGATGAGGATTGACACATAAAATTAACAAAAATGCAATCATGTATCTCCCCAACAGGGATTTTGAGGCATAATTACTCACTAAAAATTATTTTCGTCATTTATGGAGTCAAGAATTTCCCCAAATATTGATAATCATGTGATTATTAATATGTCACAGACATAAATTATATAACTACTTTAATATGATAAGCATATATCATAGCAGAAGCATATATAAAGTACAATAGAAACACTGGATTACTGTCCTAAATTCTCAAAGAATTTATTATAATTTAATCTATAATTTACATATATTTTTCAAGAGTAGTTAAAAATATCAAATACAATACTTGGTTTGTTTGTAGGAGACTTCTTCATACTCATAGTTCCAAGGCCTAGGTTAGAGGCTTTTATTTCTTGGTTATGTCTGGTAAAATTTAAAAGTTTAAGGCAAAATAGTTTAAGAGCATATGTTCTGCAACTAGAGTGCCTTGATTCAAATCTAAGATGTATTACCTTTACTATTTGATCTTGGATGCAATTTAACCTTCTTTTACCTTAGTTTTCTTATCTTTATTTGTGATACTGGGGATTGAAGCCAGGGGCATTCTACCTCTGAGCCATACTCTCAGCCTTATTTTATTTTTTATTTTGAAACAGGGTCTCACTAAATTGCTGACAGTCTCACTAAATTACTGAGACTGGTCTCTAAT
>PVLC010038537.1:0-14682 GCA_004027655.1 Graphiurus murinus | reverse complement strand
ACTAAACCTGAACTAAGTAAGAGAAGAAAGAAGGGGAATTTATGTGATATATTATGAGAGTGAATGTATATTAATAATTTTTGTGTATGTGTATTTGTGTCTATTTCCATAACAGAAGAAAAATGGGCACAAGGTCATATTTAAACACTAAATTACTAATGTTATACATGAGGACAAGAAAAAAGAAGAGTACAGATCTCTAAGTGATTAGAAAGCTATGAGAAAAGTGTTTTGTTGTTTTTTGTTTTTGTGATACTAGGAATTGAAACGAAGGACTTTCTACTTCTGAGCTACATCCCCAGTCCTTTTTACTTTTTTATTTTTAGAGAGGGTATTGCTAAGTTGTTGAGAATTTCACTATACTGCTGAGGCTGTCCTCAAACCTGTGATCCTCCTCTCTTAGCCTCCCAAGTACTGAGATTACAGGCATGCACCACCACATCCATCTTATGAGAAAACTTTTTACATGATCAATATATCAAAAATATTAAAAATCCCTAATAAAGTGCTGTGTCAAGCTACTTGGAATATGTACAAACTTAGGACCACAAACTGCTCAGCACTTATTGTTAGAAATGTTTTCCTCATAATTATCTCCAGGATGGTGAGCACTGTTCAGTTCAAAAAACAGTAGATACTTTCTTCTATGTTATTCATGTCATTAAAATACTGTTTGTGTTTTGAGGTCTCTAACAGAGCTAACCCTAATATAATGACATTTAAGACTTTTATCTGAACAAAAATATAAGTTGTCAAGTACAACAAAGCATCCAATATTCCAACTATCAGAAGCTAGCATCTAGGCAAGGCACTTTAAAACCATATCAGGTTTATATGCTCCCAGCAGTGCAGCACAATAAAGAGAAAGACAGTATAAGAAACACATAATCACAAGCCTCTTACAAAGAAAAGGGTCAGGTAGCCCAACCTCCATCTCAATGAAGGAATACCTGGTACAACATCCTTAAGAAATGGTCATCCATCTTCTCTTAAGTAAGTCCCATGGCAGGAAATGTGTTGTGGTGATGGTTCCTTTATTGGGAAAGCTATTATTCTCAGAAAGTTCTTTATCATTTGGACTAAAAATTTATCTGCCTATTGTTCCTAGCTCTATATTCTGAAAACAAACAAAACACATCAACTCCCACTTCCAAATAAAAAAAATTCTCTATATATTTTAGAATTTAATAATATCTCTGGTTTATCTTTTCAAGCCAAGACTTTAGTTTCCCTAACTTGTCCCATGTATGTGCTCTTTAAATTCTAGGAAAGTTTGCTTGGGGAATATTAGCGTATCAATCTCTTTCTGTCTGGCTCAAATAATGGGATATAATGTACCATCCATAGAAGGAAAAACAATAAGTCATTGTAAAACAATATATTCTGTCTGTCTGGATACTACATGGCTATAAATGCAACTGAATACAGATATTCTTAAAGCTGTATGGATAAGCCTGCTTGCTTACTTTCACCAGGAATACTGTATGCTCATTTCTATAGAATTGTAGTCAAATAAAAATCTCCTATTTCCAATCTATGTATCCACTCATCCTGTAAGTATATTTACTTTTAAAAATCAAAATGTTAGCTGTAATTCCAGTAGTTGAGAGGCTGAGACAGAAGGATCCCAGTTTTGCAACCAGCCTCAAATTACAGTGAGGCTCTCAGCAATTTGGCGAAACCCTGTTTCAAAATAAAAAATAAAACAGGCTGGGGGTGTAGGTCAGAGGTAGAATGCCCCTGGTTTCAATTCCCAATGCCACAAAACAAATTAATAAAAATGTAAAATTTTGTATCTAATTACCATGAGCACGTTTTTGGATTACTGTTCATCATTGACCTTCACAGTGTAGGCACACTGAACTTCATTCACACACACACATACACACACACACACACACACACACACACACACACACACACACACACTATTCTATCCTGTGCTTCAAGATCTTTGCATTTATGGTTTCCTCTTCCTGAAAACCATTTCCCACCCCAGACTGCCTCACTTAGCTAGTTGCTATTTTTACAAAGTACCATAGAGTAGGTAACTGAAACAAAAAACTTTTATTTTTCACAGCTATGTAGGTTTGAAATCAAAGATCACTGTGCAGCCGGGCGTGGTGGCACACGCTTGTAATCCCAGTACTTGGGAGGCTGAGATAGGAGGATCGTAGATTCGCAGCCAGTCTCAGCTACTTAGTGAGGCCCTCTGCAACTTAGTGAGACCCTGTTTCAAAATAAAGAATAAAAAAATAAATATGGCTGGGGGTGTAGCTGGGAGGTAGAATGCCCCTGAGTTCAATCCCCAGTACCACACACACATACACACACACACACACACACACACACACACACACACACACACACAAAGTCCATTCACACTCATCTTTCTTCATTTCTTTTCTTTGGCTCACTCCCTTTTGCATATTCTTCAGCTCAGAGTTTAAAGGTCTTCTCTGAGTTGCCCTAGCTAGTTATATTCTAATTACACACTGAAGTATTCTTTTGAATATTCAGCATTCTCACTAAACAACCAGCATTGCTTTACCATGTTAAATAGAACATTCTGTGTCCACAGGTACCAAGTTTGTTTTTATCTCCTTGGTGAAGGCCAGACAGGAAGCAGTGTGGACCTGATACCTACGAGGAACTCAGAGTGAGGGAGGCAATATGGAATCTGGGATCTACTATTACAGTATGTCAGCAGCCTGTATTGTCAGTCATCCTCCTCTTTGATAACTATTAAGGTAATGAAAAATGCAAAATAGGAAAATTCCAAGGATTCTCTATGAAATTGCATTAATCTATCCCTTTTAGCTAATATTTTGCTATGCTAAGAATCCTCCTATTTGTAATTCTTTCTCCAATTTTATTAAAACACATTTTACCAAAGACTATAATAATGTCAACATGTACCATATATACACTCTTTTCTTAATAATCCTTACTGAAAGAATATGGCAATCCTTGATAAAACTTCTTAGTGAGCATGTGTAATAGGGCACAGGGGACACAATATGAATTTCAGAATCAGCAAGGTTATTTTTAGATGTAAGTTTAGATTAATGTGATTTCTTTTCATTGGTAAAGTTAAAATATTAATATATCATACATTTTTGACAATTAGATGAAATGTCAACAGCTATCACCACCTTCATCATTTTGTTGCTCATATCAGTATTCAGAAAATCATTTGCCTAAAAATTTACTCTGAAATCTTGCAAAGAATCAATATTAAGATTACTATCAAAGAATGAATAGTAAGACTATCATCAGCAAACCAACCCTTTAAACAAATTGAAAACAAAAAGTTATCCTTCTCAAGGCTTTAACTCTCACTTTAAAAAAAAACATCAGATATTATAAAAAGGAGATTCCAGACCACTTCAATAAGTTTGGAATTCTGAATATATATATACATATATATATATATATATATGCCAGGAGTTTACTTTTTTTTTCTATAAAGGGCAGATAGTAAATATTTTCAAATTCATAGACTCTACAAGCTCAACTCATCACTCTGCCTGTGGCATAAAAGCAGATATGTATAATATATCCTTGAACAAGAGTGGCTGGGTTCCAGTAAGAATTTATTTATAAAACCAGGCAGCTGGCTGGATTGTCTGCAGGCTATACTTTGCCAACTCCTTGTCTATGATTTGGAGCCCTCTTAAAAGTGATCATTTGCACTCATATTTTCAGTCCTGTTTCACCTTACATGTATAAGTTTCATATTTGAACAATGCATATTTTTCACTTTTCATATAACAGAAAAATAGAAATTGTACATGTCTACCGTTAATCTAACAAATCCAATTACATTGTCATGTGCCTTCTTCACCTTATTACTACTTTTAAGGCTTCAAACACACTTTATTGCATATAGTCCAAAACTCCCAATCTATGATTTAGACTTCCCAAAGCTATTCTTAAATATTCACAACAACCTACAAAATAATTTTAACACACATGTACACAAACACATACACAAACTCCCTCTTTTTGAAGTTTGAGCATTTTCTTTTACAATTTGATCTTATCAAATAGCATCAATATTTTCTTTAGATGATTCTTTTTTCTCAATGGAATTGTTCTTGATTGCGAATTGGAATTGAACTTTAGAAACTTTCATCATTCTCTAGCTTTATCCCTTTGTAGAGTTTTTAATCATAATACTTTACCTAAACCCTCAAAAATTCTTTGAAAGTTTATGTTTGAATGTGAACAAGTTGTGAGTGTATTGTTCAACCAATTCTCACCAAGTGCACTAAATTACCATTTCCAAGTGAAAAAAAAGTTCTAACACTAGAAGAACTCCCAGACAATGCATATCCCCCAAAGTAAACATTATCTTTGCTTCTCGTACTATTACTAGACTTACGTGTTTTTATATTTTATATAAATGAGAAAAATACATTTTATACTAATTTCTCTTATTTGGCATTATATCCATAACATTAATTTATGTTGTTTGATGTACCAACAATTCCTTCATTCTTATTATTTGGATTTTTAAAAAATACAACCAAGTTTACTTGTTCTATCTAATGTTTGTAGGCACTTACATTATGTCCAGGTTGTGCCTATTTCATATAGTGCTATGAACATTCTTGTGCCTGTCTTTTGATGAACACATAGAAGAATTCTGTTTTGGAGAGGAATAGCTGGGTGGTAAGTTATACCTATGATCAGCTTTAGTGTTTACAGCCAACTCATTTTCCCAAGTGACTGTACCAATTTAAATACCTACCATGGATGGCAGTTCTAACATCTCCGTATCTTTACCCCAAATCATTTTTATTATCACTTTTATTATTAATTTGAAAAATACTCATGTATGCTTAATATATCTCCAATAGGACAGCTTCTATTTTTTCTTTCTTTTTCATCTACCAATTTCTTGACATTGCCTTGGGTTTAATTTGCATTCCTGGATGTCATTTTCCACCTGGCTCTTTTTGAATGATAACTTACGAGAAAATGAATGCATGTTTTTTTCAAGTTCTTACCCTGTCTGCTCTAAGAGAAAAGCCTGTGTGCATCTGCAGCATATCACCTCAGGCCAAGAACCCATTAGGCAAGGCATTATGTTTCCATGCTTCTGAACAACGCTCTCTTGGGAGAATCTACTGTTTAGCAACTGTTCTGGGTCACAGTCACATGCAGTTACCTACAGGTAATGCAAAACTCGGTCTACCCGATCCAAGCACTCATGTTACTTCTTGTGACATACGGCAAATAACTTGACTTTTTAATGCTTCGATTTTCTCATCTATAAAATGGAAACCAATATAATTCCTTACATTATTTGGGAGGAGATAAGATATGTTAAGCATCACATTAGTAATCCAGTGCTACATATCTACTAGATTAAAAAAAAAAAAATCGGCCTATTTTTATCATTGGTATGTGTTAAGTGTGTGTGTGTGTGTGTGTGTGTGTGTGTGTGTGTGTGTGTATGTGTGTGTTATTGGAGACTGAACTCAGGGGCTGTATCTGAGCTATATCTCCAGCTCTATTTTATTTTAAAGCAGGATCCCAGGAAGTTGCAAAGGACCTTGCTGTAAGGTGTCGAGGCTGACCATGAACCTGTGATCCTCCTTTCTCAGCCTCTCAAGTACTGGGATTATAGGTGCATGAAGGGGCCCAAACCCATAATGCTTTTTCTGACAGGCTAATTGTGAAGCTTTGAAAACAGGCAAAATAACCTTGAACAAGGCTGGGAAAAGCCAGAAGACTGGTCCCAGTAAAGGTTGGAGGCTTGCCCAGAGACTGGAGTTCTGCCTGGTTGGAAAACAGCAGGTGTCCTCGCAGATTACCATATGAAAACCTAGCTAGTTCTTCTTCTTCAAGCTTTCTTTGATGCAGTTAATTTTATGTTTATGTTTGAAGACTTCTTTGTTGTTATAATGTTGTAAGACCTCTAATTATAGAGTTACTATACTCTAAATAAAGTCAGAGTGGCAATTGGCCCTCTCCTCACTTGTGTGTGAGTTTTTCAATTAGAGATCACCCATCTCTAAGAAGATGGACAAGTAAAAAGTGTAACAGACCATAACAGGTGTGCACCACCATGCCTGGCTTTTGTGTTAACTTTTTTTCAGTGCCTGTATGTACTGTCCCTGACTGAACATGTGGTAATTTATTCTAGGATATATAGAGTTCCTGGCAGTCTGAAGACAGGATTAGTTAAATTTGTTCTTTTTTCCTACAGAGCTGAATCTAGGCTCTCTCAGGAGATAACACAAGTTTGTCTCCTGCATTCCATCACCATCCCCTCTTCCACCAGGTTTCTACAAATTATTTAATCCTCCCCTTTTGCTGCTAGCTACATAGATGGTGTTTTTTGTCCATTGTTTGTGATACATCGTGAACGGAAGAAATACGCGTACTATTCCATAGTATTTCTGGAAAATGTATCGCATCACCCAGCAATACACAATGGATAATTGAAAAGGTATTTTTCGTGGTAAATATGCCTGAAATACCTAACTCATGAGAATTCTTATTTAACTCTTTCTCTGTCAGAAACACTGGTGTCAGAAAATTAAGAAGAACATCTGAGATACCCAACACTGTGACACTGAGAGCTTTCAAATGAAGCAGGGTTCTTGACTGACTTTTTGCTCTCAACATTAAGTGACTCTCATACTGGACACATTACCCATGTGTCATTTAAATCACTTACAACCTTAGACAGTTGCTTAAGTTTTCCAAAGTGCTGTGTCTCAAGTAACCAAGGCATCAGTAACCAATCCATATATTTCTTTATGTTCCTACAGTCTCTGACATAGGGTTAAGATGTTTAGCAAGTATTTGTTATGTATTCTATGATAAAAATGGCTATTTACCCTTTGGTCTTCCAAAGAGTAAAAGCCCATTACCCTAATATTACCACGAAAGAAAAAAAATCAGACTAATCCCAATTAAAGATTCTATAAAATAACTGACCAGTATTAAAAAGCGTCAACTATTGCTCAAAAACAAGGAAAAACTGAGAAACTGTCAAAGCTAAGTAGAGCATATGGAGACATGAAGAAAAAATGTAATGAAGCTTCCTGGATAGGGGCAGTTCAAGCACATTAGGTAAATGCTAAGGCAATCTTAATAAAGCATGGAGTTTGGATTGCAAAAAAAAAATGCATCAATATCAGTTCATGTGAAATATACCATACTAAAGTAAAATATTAATAATAGAGGAAATTGAGTATATGAAGGGATATATGAGAATGCTAGGTACTGCCTTTGAGATATTTTCTTATGTCTGAAACTATTCTAAAACATAATATTTATTTTCTTTAATCAGGATAAAAAGTAGACCCTGGTTAAATGATGCATGGGCAGAGAGATGTACATATTCTGCAGAACACAAGAGGTACTTGAAGAAGGAGGCAGGGAAGCACCTTAAGATTATTAGAGAATTAATTACTTACCACTAGACATTATCAATGAAACATACTGCTTCTAATCCTCAGGCAGACGATCAATCAAGTATATTCATACCACATTTCTTATCAGTGCTGATAAGTAAAGCAAGTTTTCAAGCCAGCCCACAAATAACAGGAACTCGATGTATACTTGTAACAAATCCATATGCCCACTGCTGTCTCCCCATAACAGCTTTGGACCCAGTTATGGAAAAGGGAAGGCAGAAATTAAGTTATCAAGAAAATTAATATCCAATGTTGCATCAATTTATACAATATCACCTATTACATGCCAAGGAGAATTTTAGTTGCTTTATATACCTATCAAAGTGAACAACACAGTATGTTGAATATTATTATCTTTATTTTAACCATAATCAGGACCCAGGAAATTGTAATAGGTTCAAGGTTTTGTCATCATAGGTATGCATATGCAAGCCCAGTGTGTGGATTTAGAAAATGAGTTCTTGCTCTTAACCACCAGGGTATACTGACTACCTACATAAAATCAACAGTCAAATAAGGGATACAGAAAGCTTATACTCTGAAAACCATAATGTGCAAGTGATTTTCTTTATATAGGGAAATGTGAGCACTGTCTGTTTAGTAAGCAGAAGAAGAAGAAAAAAAAAGAAAGACCACAAGACAGCATTTCCAATATGTAGGCAAAGGATTCCTCAAAGGTCTATTTGTCCTTGGCATTGAAGGGACACACAGATGAGATCTTGAACAGCCAGAAGCTAATGATCAATTTTAGGTTTACTGTGAACCCCTGGCTTCAATAGCTTTACCTTCCCTTGCTTCCCAATGTGTTCAAGGATAAAGTTAAATGACCTATGACTGATGCTGGCATAAATTCCCAGCAGCTCTTCGGTTATTTGGAAGTTTCTAACTACTAGAACATGGGTTTTCTCACCCCACTTCCCTCTCTCATTCTCAACTACCAACTATTTCTTTAAGTGTTTATCCTTCATATCATTTGCCCTGAGAGAAACATTGCGAACTGGCACAAGTTCATGGACTTCTCTTCTGATCTCCAGATGGCTGACGTGTGCCAGGTGAGAAACCCAGTAAATCAATGGATGCCTGCTGCTAAATAGCTGTTTGACTATGTCCCTGAAGAATGACATTAGGAGAATCATGTAAAAGGTTGTACATAATTTACATGTTGTTCAAGATTTTAAGAAGTTTTCTCCATCTCAATCATAATTTATAATTTTGACTTCTAGTTAGAAACAATACCAAACTGTAAGAGCAACACTTAAGGCAATTTCTACTTATTTAAGAGTTTTTTTTTAAACTATGGTGGGATATTTGTTCTTTATGGCTTATTGGTCTTGGATATTAGTTTGATAGAATGACCCAATTAGGTTAAAAAAAAAAAAAAAAAAACTGGCTTTAACAGTGTTCTTTCCAAAAAGAATCTTCTTTATCTCTATCAAAGAGAGTAAATCCAAATATACTATGTGCATAAAGATTATTTTCTGTTGTTTAAACACCACAATTATTGATAAAAAAATAAATTACCACAGAGGAAGTCAATAAAGATATCTGGATATAAAACCATAAAATAAATTATAAAGAATTAAGGATGGTGTTTTGCAGTCTGGAATGAGTAAACAGACGGAAAGATTAATAATCTTAAAATATTTCAATGGCACTTCCATTCATTTCAATTTGCATGGAGATTATGATTCTGTATAAGAAACACTCTTTCCTTTTGTGTAATGGATTCAGTGACGGTTTTAAAAATAAGCAAAAGACCTGAATAGTTATTTCTCAAAAGTTTATATAAACAGTCAACAAGTATATGAAAGATGCTCAACATCATTAATCATCAAGGAAATGCAAGTTAAAAATATGATGAGATGATTAAAGCCAGGCATGGTGGTTTGTGCCTGTAATCCCACTACTTGGGAGGTTGCGATAGGAGGATTGCAGGTTCAAGGACAGTCTCAGAAGGTAGTGAGACTCATCAACCTAATGAGACCCTGTTTCAAAATAAAAAATGATAATAATAATAATAAAACAGGGCTGGGGTATAGCTCAGAGGTAGAATACATCAGGGTTCAATTCCCAGTACCAAAAATGAATACAATGATTTAACATCTTACCCCAGTTAAAATGAGCTACACACACGATCGAATATTATTTAGTCATAAAAAAGATATTCTATCATTTCTGAAAACATAGATGGGAAACTAAAGACATAAGTTTAATAGAAGTAGAGAATATAATGATAGGTACTAGAAGCTAGGAAGGGAAAGAAGGTATTGAAGGAGGTTGAATAACAAGTACCAAAATATAGTAATGTAGGAGGAATAAGTTCTAATGTTCTATAGCATTGTCGGGCAACTATAGCTCCCAATAATTTATAATAAATTTTATAAAGAACTAGAAAAGAGAGCTGGGCATGGTGGCACATGCTTGTAATCCCAGTATTTGGGAGGCTGAGACAGGAGGATCCGGGTTCACAGCCAGCCCCAGCTACCTAGTGAGGCACTCCGCAACTTAGTGAGACTCTGTCTCAAAATAAAGAATAAAAAATAGGGCTGGGGGTATAGCTTGGAGGTAGAATGCCCCTGAGTTCAACTCCCAGTACCACAAAAAAAAAGAACTAGAAAACAGAAAATTAAAACTTACCAACACAGAGATGATGAAGGAAGGAAGGAAGGAAGGAAGGAAGGAAGGAAGGAAGGAAGGAAGGAAGGAAGGAAGGAAGGAAGGAAGGAAGGAAGGAAGGAAGGAGAGGAGGGAGGGAGACATCCCTCTGCTCTACTCCTAGGCAAGTGGCAAGGAAGTGTCCTGCTCCCAGACGACTATAAGCTTCCTAACTAATACTTCAGAGGAAACTACTGGCACCACTCCTGCCAAAGATAGAGGAAATATTTGGATACTTTTGAAGCAGGATCAGGGTCACTGAAAATGCTTCATCATCGACATCTAGGGACATAGGTCCTACCTAAGACTGAGGAACAGCCAGAGCAGAAGAGAAGTCTTTACCTTCTGCATCTGGTATCTGAACATTAGTAAAATCACTTACTCTACATGTTACAATAAAGGTGTTTTTCATTATCAACATTATTTATTTGAATCCAGCAAAAATACACTATTACTGAAATGTATGTGGAAGGGGAGACAAATCATTACAGATCAATTCAGATTATACTACTTAACTAAGTTCTAAAAATATTTGTATACTTTGGCTACCAAATAATTTTAAATTGTTTCAATCAAGTAAATTTTACTTTTGCTTAATCCATCCTGATGATTATTTTTTACTCTTACCCTAAATTCTGATTATGGAAATAACCTTTATGCAAACTAAGTTTGAAATTTGAAATTTTATTTGACCTTTCAACTAAATAGTGAATTCTATTTAGCATCTTAGTGCTTTTAGAATGAGTTTTCAAACAATTATGAGTAATCCTTGTTCTCTTTGGTGACAGACTAGATGAAACGTCAATGTTCTTCATTTCTTCTTCAGCAAAGCCCTCTTAAAGTCAGCTATTACAAACTGATCCTCAAGTCGTACATTTACTTATGACATTTTCCATATTTTGGGGCCCTGTCTGCAATTGGATCCATAGGAAGGATCAAGGAGTCCTTCCTGACTTCTACAATAGATATCCAGGCAGCCACGTCTTCAGGTGCTTTGAACTCAATGTTCTGGGCTCATTGTTTCTTTCCTAAATGACTTTAATAGCCACTTGTGTATTGCTATATTACTATATTCATATCTGAAACTTGACTACTTATCAGTTCAGTTTATAGCCTATTGATTGATTGATTGATTGATGGGGAGTACTAAGTATTGAACCTTGAATCTAGGGATAATCTACTCCAAACTAGATGCTTGATCCATTTAAATTTTTATTTTGAAACAAATTGTAAAGAATTAAGGATAGTGTTGTGTAGTGTGGAAATGAGTTAGTAGAAAGGAGGACTAATAATCTTTTAAAATTTTCAATTTTCAATGGCACTTCCATTCGCTTCAATTTACATGGAGACTATGATTCTGTATGATATCTCTCTTCTTTTTACGTAAGAGATTCAACAGTTATTTTAAAAATAATCAAAAGACCTAAAGTCATTTCTCAAAAGGTTACACAAATAGCCAACAAGAATATTAAAGATGTTCAGCATCATTAATCATCAAGGAAATGCAGACTAAAAATACAATGATTAAAGCAACTAAGTTTATGAAGATGGCATGGCACATACAATTCTCCTGTCTCAGCCTCCCACATACTGGGATTACAGGCATGTACCAATGTGTATAGCTTATATCCTCTTTAAAATATTAAAATTATCTAAACATACCACAATTATTCACAACAGTCAAATTATGAAGCCAGGAGATGAATGGATAAATAAAATGATACTACATATATATGTAGTATACATATATATATACACATATGTATGTATGCATATATGATGGAATATTATTCAGCCATAAAGAATGATAAAATAAATTATGTTATTTGCAGGAAATAGATGGAATTAGAGAATATTATGCCAAGTGAGATCAGCCAGTCACAGGAAATCAAGGGTCAAATATTTTCTTTCATATGTGGAAGCTAGAAAGAAAATCGAAAATAAAAGGGACTTTAGATAATTGAGGAAAGTGACCAATAGAATAGTGGAAGGAAATTTGGGAAGGAGGTGAGGAAGGTAAAGGGAAGAACTGATGAAAGAAATTGTTAAAATTATATCATCCCCTTCTATGAAGGCATCACTACCAATCTCTCTGGGGGAGGGGGAGTTGCCAGATGGGACCTGAAGGGAATCACACCAAGATCTATATCCATATTTGTTTCTATGACCTTGAACATCACAAATATGTATAATTGTGATGCACCAATACAAATATAAAAAAGGAATGATAAGGCAAAAATATCTAAAGATGAAATTTTAGTTATACAATCTATATTGTTTTTCATTTTGAACTTGAGATTGGTCATTAAAATATATACCATAGGATAAAAACATATCATCTCTATATTTGAAAGTACATTTATTTAATTCAATTACAAGCAAACACAAATGCTAAACAATTACTGTATAAATAAATTTTATGTGTTTTCATTAAATTATTCTCCCTTAATTTATGATTTCTAAGTCATCTATATGCCTAAGAAATTATGATTATAAAAACTCTGAAATGTAGTAATATTTTAAGCTGGAAAATATTAAAAGTGACAATTTTTTCCTTTGTCCACATTTAAAGCATTAGTGTGTCTTTATGGTTTTATCAGTGTTCAAACTATTTCACTTAATGTTTGCAAAACATTTTTTTTTAGAATTCATATAGATATTTTGCATTCTAATCCTTAAAAATCTTGAGAGAATTTTAATGATCATGATTTACAAAAATTTTTTTTTACTATAGATTTGGATTTTAGCAATGGGAAGGTGTTAAAAAGTTTAAAATTAAAATTAAAATTAATTAAACAAGCAAAGCAAGTCTCAAAGAACTATGTTTTCATTAGCCTAAACATTTCTAGTGAAAAAATGAAAGAAACAGGAAGGGGTATTTAGAAATATTGACTATTTTCTATCTCCATATCAGATCATCATAATTAAGTGCTTGTAAAGTAAATGAATAACTGAATGAAAATGTCAAAAAGTACGTTACCAGTAAAAAAATTATTCTGGGCTAACTCTCCTAAATGTCCTTAATAAATACTGAGTATCATTGGAAATTCTATAGTCTCCTGAGGCTACTTGCTCTAAACTCTAATTAGAATATTCCTCTTGAGATTTACTTTAATGGTCCTGATGATCACTTGATGGCCACTAATAAGATGTTCTATTGTCATCCATTAAAAATAGTTCTTCAAAAGTGTCTTCTTATTACATTCTTTCCAATTGACTGGTCATTCCACATCTTTAGATCCCTAAGTGGAAATCTGGGATAATTCTTTACTTTCTGAACCATTGGTAGGTGTAAACATAAAGAAAATTTTTGAGTAAGATAATCTTTGGAGTCGGGCATGGTGGCGCACACTTGTAATCCCAGCATTTGGGAGGTTGAGACCAGAGGATCCAGGTTCGAGGCCAGCCTCAGCTACCTAGTGAGGCACTCCGCAACTTAATGAGACCTGGTTTCAAAATAAAGAATAAAAAATAAGGCTGGGGGTATAGCTCGGAGGTAGAATGCCCCTGAGTTCAATCCCCAGTACCACAAAAAAAAAAAAAGGAATCTTTTGTGAAAAGCACTCTCAGTTTAACTGCCAACACTTGCATTAAATGCTGCTATTTTAATCTCTATGATTTTATTTAATCTTGCTTGGTAATTTGCTTGAATAGTTATAAAGTTCCAAATTGGATAATTCAAGAGGAACCCTTTTGATATATTTGTTGTAAAAGTAACCTATACGTCTATCAAGAAAAACTTCATTAAAGAAATAATCAAAATTGTAAAGTTGACAATCATAGAGAATTTGTGCAGTGAAAATTGACTTTTACAACTCTGAACAATGACTAATCCTATAATATAGTCACACAAAGTTATTGAATTTCTAAGACTTAGCATAGTATAAGATACCCTAATAGTGTGCTTATATTTATAAACAATAAGGAAGCCAAGAAACACACATAGCAAGGATTCCTTTTTGTGTGAGGTTTAAGATAAAATTGAAGCCTCTAAATCATTGATGAATATATATTCAGGAAATCCATTCACCAGCCCAAGACGTTTTAATATACTCTCAAATTCCTGAATTTGCATATTCAAATAAATATTAGGCATATTTAGAATATTTATTTATTTATGCTTTGTAATAATGCATTTTAATGAGGTACAAGCTAGTGAAGGCATACTTGCACACAGTACTTATTTAATCCTTCCCCAATTCCCACCCCATTCCCTTCCCCTCCCTCTTTCTCATGTTCAGCTTAGTGATTGACACTGATATGATTGTGAATGTACTTCATGTGCATTAGGGTGTTTCTCTCTTCCCCTCTCCCATCTATTTCATTTAGTTCACCTTCTTTACTCATCTAAGGTTTCTCTTTCTTTGTCTGGAGTTCCTCCTATGTCCCATTTTCTCCCTAGCTTTTGCATATTAGGGAGAACATTTGACTTTTCATTTTTTGTCACTGACTAACATTACATAGCATAATGTTCTTCAGTTCCATCTATTTCCCTGCAAATGACATGATTTTGTTCTTTATGACTGAGTAAAATTCCACTGTGTACATATCCCATAGTTTTGTAATCCATTCATCTGTTCATGGACAT
>PVLC010038536.1:0-15096 GCA_004027655.1 Graphiurus murinus | reverse complement strand
CAGCACCAGAGGGCATGTGCAGGGGCCACACACCGGGTAACTGCAGGGAGTGGTGGCCCCACTCAGTGCTTCTGAATTCTTCTTCCAGGTCTTTGCCCTGTGTATCCATCAGCATTCTTACAGCTATCATCTAAATATCTGACCACATAACTTAGGGGAAAGAAGATTTATTTTCTTACAGTTTCAGGCTCAGCCCACAGGAGGATGGGGACTGAGGGTCTCAGGGCCTGGCGGCGGGAGGCCGAGGGAGAGCACATGGGCTGTGCCCCTCACATCGTGGAGGCTGGAAGCCAGAGAGAGACCGGGGAGGAGGAGCCAGGCATAATCCCCAAGGCTGCGCCCCCAGGGACCACCACCAGCCACACTGCCAGCCTAACAGGTACCATACAATGGATTCGTCTGCTTCTGGGATTACAACTCTCATGATCCAATTACATCAGTTCCGAACATTAATAAATGAGCTCTTTAGGGGACATTTTATATCTCACTATAACCCCTTGCTCTTAAGTTTATTCCTTGTTACCAATCCAACATTTATCCTAGAATGTCTTAAGAAATTTGAATGAGCCAGGTGTACTGGTGCATGACTGTAATTCCAGCTATTGGGGAGGCAGAGGGAGGAGGATTGTAAGTTAGAGGTCAGCTGGGGCACTTACTGAGATCCTATCTCAAAAATAAAAAATAAAAAGGACTGGGGATGCAGCTCAGGGGCATAGAACCTGTGGGTTTGATACACACACGAACACACACACACACACACACACACACACACACACACACACAAAAGCCCACGAAAAAAACTCCAAAATGATAAGTGACTCATATGTCTTATAAAGTCAATAAATGAAAAGTGAGTGACTATGAAAAGAAGCTTACTTATGTCAATTTTTAATTAGGAAAAAAACTGGTATTACTGATTTTTGAAAATTGGTTCCTCATTTTTTATTTACTTTGAAAATATAAATACATGTGAAAATCAGTATTTTTCTTCTCTCAAAATCCATGGGTTTTATGAAGAAAAATAAATAACTATCTCACTGAAAAAATAGAAGTAAAAATTAATAAAGCCATTGTTTTCCTTAAATGCAAAAATCCCTTAGTCCCAGGAATAGTTTTCAGAGGAAATAAGAAATGCATTGTCAGATCAAAATCTGGGTTAGAGCCATGTCATTCTGAAGAACCCTTTTCAGGAGAAAACCTGATTAAAGTCTAAGAATCATTCTTTATGTTGCTTCAGAGAATGTCAAAAGGACTAAATAAATAGTTGAAACAACTTTGATATTGAGTAAGATATTAAAAGTAATTTAGGTAAAAAAAAAAAAAAAAAACTAACCCCAAAGAGTGCATCCTAATTTTAAATGTTAGCTGAAGGATCATTTGCCCCTTAGATTGAAGCCTTGGGGGTTCCAGCAGATGTAAAGGGCCATGGATCAGAGAGTCAGTCGTGAAACTGGGTCAGAGAAGGACTTCTGCGGCAATCAAAGGCCATTACAGAAGCCTTTTCAGCCTCTCTCCACTGGTAAAAGTTGTCTCTTCTCTTTGTTCCTTCTTATGTCTGTACAGTAAGAACACTGTCTGGCTAGCTACAGTTACGTGCCTGGAAGGCTTTCTTCCTAGTCTGAGGGTTAGCTCTAAGTGAGGACCCTCCTCCTGTCTTCTCTGAAGACACACAGGTTAGTTGATCGCATGTGTGAATTAAAATGCGGACGTCTGCCGGGCGTGGTGGCGCACGCTTGTAATCCCAGCATTCGGGAGGCTGAGACCGGAGGATCCGGGTTCGCGGCCAGCCTCAGCTACCTAGTGAGACACTCCGCAACTTAGTGAGACTCGGTTTCAAAATAAAGAATAAAAAATAGGGCTAGGGGTATAGCTCGGAGGTAGAATGCCCCTGAGTTCAACTCCCAGTACTGCAAAAAAAAAAAAAAAAAGCAGACGTCAGGGTTTGTGGCAATCTGTGTTGGACTCTCCCACCCTGGAGAGAAACCAGGGCTAAGATGGCTCAAGTTAAAAATGTTTAAAAATAAATTCGGATTAGCAATTGCTTTGAGAAAAGATGATTGCCAGATGTAAGGAATATATTGGTCACAATACTTTGGCTTCCCTTTTATTTACATGTAAGGTCAAACAAGACAAAGCCTGTTTTGTATTGCTTTGAACAAAGTAGGGGGACTGGAGAAAAACTTGTATTCTGTACCATCAGAAAACTAAAATATTATTCGAGAAATAAATCAACATTTAAGGAAATGAAACACAATTTTTTTTTTAACCGTTACCACATTCTTCCCCTCAAATAACCAACTTATTTTCAGTAATTACACATTAAGCATTCCGACTTCGGAGTCCTTTGTGCTAGTATTTCAGGTCAGGCCTGGCTAGGAGCACTGGCCCGGGTGAGTGGAATGCTGAATTCTTGCTTGGTCATCTGCCAGCAGGACTCCATAGAAACCATGTTCCAACAGATCAAAGAACAGTCGAGCACTCAAGAATTGCCTCAGACTTCCAATAGAAACTATGCTTAATATGGGTACAATTTCTCAAATGGACCATTATTAAAGTTTATTGTAGGAGAGCTCAAAATATCACACACATATACAAAATCTAGAAATTTACAAAGGGAACTGTTGGCTCTCCAAGAAAATCCTAATTCCTTTGGCAAGGGTGGCGGTGGGGGTGGGGGAGCTGGACTACAAGAGTATTAAAAAGTATTTGAGAGAGCCATAAAGAACCGAATCACCGTGTACTTTGTTTATAAGGTGTCCTGGTTGTTGAAGGCTCCCAGGATAATTTTTTTTTTTTTGGCAAAAGTTATAAGCAGGGCAGCCAATGTTCTATATCTGTTCTTGGCAGATACAAACAGCACTGAGGTTCTCATTCATTCTGTGTGTGGGCACCAGGACACAGCGATACCTGGGCACACGGAGTCTTCCTTAATTCACAGCAAGCTCTCACATCCACCCTCTCTCACATCTTAAAAAAAAAAAAAAACAAACAGAAACAGGACTTTCAAAGTCAACCCTCCATTTTTTTTACACTCCTGGAAAGACTTATCTGTATGAAAACATTTCAGGCAACCTTACATACAAGTCAATCTTCAAAATCTTCTCTGTCTCACACACAGGCAAGAGGTCTTGAACAGTTTTATGCCTTCTAAGTGACTAGGGAAGCTTTCAAAGGAACAAGCAGCACTCTCAACGAACAGTTGTACTTGCTATTTTTCATGGCTTACTACCCAGTATTAGAGTTCTAAAGGACAGTTGATTCTGCTTTTTATTGCTTTGTTTCTTCCCAGGCTCCTGAATTCAGCCTCACAGAAGCTGTGAGAGGGGAGCTAGGTCACCATTTTTTTCCCTAGATAATTTTGATGCAAATCAAGGCAGAATTTGTTAATTCTGCTTGCATTAATAAAAGCATGTCATTTAGACACATCTGTTTCAAATAGGGAAAAGTACACTGTTGTCAACAAGGAAATGTAATAGACCATAGGAGGGTTGTTACTGGGCTCTGCATTTCAGCTTACTACTTTTCAGGATATTTTATAATGTTAGATTGTGTGTAACAAACAGGTCCTCAGTGCCATTTAAGACAACATTATGCCATGGGTCACCTGTTTGTTAAAAGCACTAGACTCAATTCAACAGATGACAGAAATAGTCTTCTTAGTGTTGACCTTAGTCAAAGATTAAATATCCATGAAGTCACATGTAGATATTCTTTAAAAAAAATGCCTGTAGAAATTCAAAATTTAAGAACACTGATGATTAAATATATTGCCGATGCTAAAAACCTGAAATCTTAGTAGTTAGGTAACCAAAGGCGATATGAACCCATCCCTGATCTACATTTAAACAGGCCTAGGTTTTCTCCCTAGGTTTCTTGTTTTGTACGTGCATGGTGGGTATTGAACCCAGGAACATTCTACCTGGGTGCTACACCCCAGTCACCCCCCCCCTTTTACTTTTTTATTTTTTGTTTTGAAACAGGGTCTCACTAGGTTGCTGAGAGTCTTGCTACATTGCTGAGGCTGTCCTCAAACTTGTGATCTTCTGTCTCAGCCTCCCAAGTACTGGGATTACAGGTATATGCCACCATGCTTGGCTTAAACAGGCCTAATTTTTATGTGTATGATTTAAATGCTTAGCATCCAAAGCTCTAAACAGACTAATTTAGATAATTCAGAACTAAGGAAAATAAAGCAAACTTTAAATAACCCCTTCTTATTTCTCATCATCAAATAATATGTGGTGTGTGTATGTGTATAGACCCTTTGTGGAGAAAATGAAGTATCTTATAAATGCAGTTTTATGACAGTAACTGTCCTAGGAGAGACGTCTTGATTCCAGTTCAGTTTCTTTTCTTTTTTTTTGCGGTACTGAGGATGGAACCCAGGGGTATTCTACCTCCGAGCTACACCCCCAGCCCTATTTTTTATTCTTTATTTTGAAACAGGGTCTTACTAAGTTGCAGAGGGCCTCACTAAGTAGCTGAGGTTGGCTGTGAACCTGCAATCCTCCTGTCTCAGCCTCCCAAGTACTGGGATTACAAGTGTGCGCCACCACACCTGGGTGATTCCAGTTCAGTTTTTGACATGAACCCACTATGTAAATTTGATGCCATCACCAGCTCTCTCTACCTCTCTGTGCCACTTTTCTCATCTGCAATGTAAGATATTTAGGACTAGGTCTTTACTCTGTCTAAAGTCACCACTTAGGTACGACTGAGGTGATCAGAGACACTAAGCTCCTTGGTTGTCTGGAAGGTGGGATCCTGCCCCACCCAGAGAAGATAGGGCAAGATGACAGATAGGAGTTAGTAGTGAACAGAAGGAGAGGGGGATGGGACACGGAACAGACAGGAGAGACAGCCAGGCAGGGGTGGACTATGGAAACCCTTGAAGCTGGAAGCCCATGTTATCTCTGATGACCTTAGTTTGATGAGAAGAAGGTCAAGTTTGCCCTGGTTCTTAAACTCTTCACTGGGCCCCATCCCAACCTGAATGTGCTGGCTGACTTCAGACAACCACCATTCCATTGAACTGCAGAAAGTGGAACATCTGGCTCTTTTAATACATTGTGTTCAGGAAAGTGCGTTAGATTTATATAACTTGCCTCTTTTTATCCAGAGTATTGCCAGGGTAGGGGAAGGACTCAGAAGGAACCAGATATGTCTGCTGCCAGGTGCTCAACTTTAATAGGAAATTCTCGTTCAAATGAGAGCATTTCTGATTTGGGAAGAAAGGAAGGAGACGCTGACCACCTATTGGCTAAGCATTCTGCATGGGAGGTGGAAGCAAAGCCCTGCGGCAGGCAGACAGGTCTACCATGGCCAACTTCATATTCCACAAAGTCCTTTGGCCTCAACTGTGCTTCACCTCTGCTCTCTGAGCACCGGCCTGGGGCTTCCCATGCTACCTCAGTCAACTCCCCTGGTTTGCCAAAATTTGAGGAATAACGGAACAAATGCCAGAAGTGGCTAGGAGCTTTAGTACTGATTTTATAGTTAAGAGCAATAATCGCCTTTCCCCAGTGAACTGTGCTAGTGTATTCAAGGAACTGAGAAAAATCACCCAGCAGGAGAAAGCCCCCTGCCCAGCCTTGACCTGATTTACTAGATCAAAACATTAAAGCCTTGATAGGCAGGAAGTAAAGTTCTACTTTTTTTCCTGACACTTTCTCTTCTGATAACGTATGTTGCTGGGGAAAGAGGGCAACAAGGAGTTTTGACCTCAGCGACAGTGGCACAAATTGCAACCAGCAAGCAGATTGTGTTCCGAATCATTCTGATCCCAGGCTCCAAGTCTGGAGTCTAGAACACATTCTCCCATAGGAAGAGCATTATAAAGGATAAACAAGTTCCTAAATTGCTTATTTAGGAACAATTCCTAATTGTTCCAACACTGGCCTATTTAAGTTAACTGATGCCCTCCTGGTTACAACCTGGTTCCAACTGGTCATCCTAGCCAGAAGCCTGGAACCATCCTCAGCAGCTCCATTATTGACCTACTGTCCTCTGTCCCTGTCCCCACAGTTTACATCTGAATCTATAGATATAGGGATGGAGAGCAGAAAGCATTGCTTGAAAATTATTCTCACTTACAACTCCTTGTGAGAGAAGCCATCTCTCCTCATTCTGCACAGAATATAGTATGATGCTGGCACACCCTCCAAAGAACAAAGCACCAACTGGCCTCAGCTGGGTTCTGCTAGGTGACAGGCTCTGGGTGCAGGGCAAGCTGGATTTGGGGCACCTTCCAGTCTAGGAAGCCTTAACAACTTAGATCAAAAAATGAAGATAAAGCCACAGCTGCTCATCATGTGAGACATGGCCCCCACCAAGGTGCCAAGAAATAACTTAAGAAATCTTGTGGAAGGACGGAGGGTCTACAGGAGTATATAGGAAGAAGGGCTGGGAATTGACAGATTATATCCAGAACTAGAGTTTATTTAGAAATAAAAAAAATGCATCAGTTAAATACGATGGTCTTACTTTACTGGGCACCACTGGCTGCTTATCCAGCATGGAGTCTCCACTTTACTCTTCCCAACAGCTTATTTTATTAAGGAATATACCTTTTCATCCCTTCTACACATGGTCATATTGAGAGGTGGAGCTGACCCCATCCCTAGCTCTGCAGGTGGATCAAGAGTAACCTAAGCCAATCGGTGCATGACATTCTCAGTACCACTTCATGATGAAAGAGGCTTCATTAGCTTGAAAGAAGAGACTTGCACTGAAGGGCTGGGAGAGGTGTCTCTCTCCCTCCTGGTGCACATGGATGAAGAAATCTGCTACTCCATTTGTGTTCCATAGCCATTCAATGACCATTTAGAAGAGGCTCTCTGAGAAAGAAGGCAATCCCAAGGATGGTGGAGCAGAAAGCTAGGGAGAAACCAAGTTCTCAGTGATGTCACTGAATTCATGAACTATGAGAGCCACTCTCCCCTGAGCGTAGTTTAAACACTTCCTTCTGTTTTACCAAATTTAAGCAAGAGTCACTATTACAGTTGAAAGTGTTCTATTTGATAAAGTGCTGGTGAAAGCGTGAATCCTAGAGATGGGGAATAAAAGATGAAATCGATGTGAATGTGCTTTGAATAGAAAGTGCCTTGGGTATCTCTAGTTCTTTCTTCCTGAAAGAAAGACCTTACTGATCTGTTAAAAATATTTCTTTAAAGATATGTCTTCAAAGTACCATAAATCAAAGACATAAAGCCCACATCATTTGCTCTACATGGTTCACTTCTGAGCCACATTTTCCTGAATCAGGACACCACATCACTTGGCCCATTTACTGAGCAACTACTCGGTACCATCATCCATTGGTATTCATGAAGGATTGGTTCCAGGACTCCAGAGGAGTACAAAGTTCATGGATACTCAAGTCTCCTATAAAATGGCATAGATTTACATATAACTTTTGCAACCTCCCATCTCTAAGTTACTTATAATATCTAATATAATGTAAATGCTACATAAATAGTTGTTATATTGTGTTGTTTATGGAATAATGACAAGAAACAAATCCATACATGCTCAGTAGACATGCCATTTTTTAAAAGAATATTTTCAATCTGCAGTTAACTGGATCTATGATATGGAACCTGGATATGGATGGCCAACTGTATATAAGAATGAGCAAAGCTAAATAACTTGTCTCTAAGGTTAAAATCTGGTGTGTGTGGGGGAGGTAGAATTAAATCTCTCTATGTAAATATAAATATTTGATGTTTCAAATCAGCGCTCCCAAAGCCTGGATTTGTTTGTTTGTTTGTTTGTTTGTTTTGTGGTACTGGGGATTGAACTCAGGAGCATTCTACCTCCAAGCTATACCCCCAGTCCTATTTTTTTATTCTTTATTTTGAAACCGGGTCTCACTAAGTTTCGGAGGGCCTCACTAGGTAGCTGAGGCTGACTGGGAACCCATTCTCCGGTCTCAGCCTTGTTTGTTTTTTTAAATAGAAGGTCTAAATGAACTTCAGAGCAATTTTCAGAAATAATTAGAAAAAAAAGTTTTCTTGGCTGTCTTTCAGGATGGTCAGAACACCGATCATGAAGGAAGAAAAATAAATGAATGTGTTCAGTATTTCACAGCAGGTCAGCAGGTCACGTCAATGGGCCTCTCATCACCATCTGCTTTTGTACTCTGAAGTGACCCCATGAACATCATGACCATTTTCACAAAGGCTTAAAGTTTTTCAGATATGAAAGTTCTGTTCATTAAAAAAAAAAAAAAAAAACATGAAAAGATTTATCTCTTGTCTCAGAAACGAATAGTTGAGAGTAGTGTCTAGGTGTACAATGTAGTAGAAGAGTTAATTGAGTTCCAAAGGAAAAAAGCCCTCACTCCCCCCTGAGAATCCAGCATTCTCTTCTCATGTTCACTCAACCCCATAAGCACATGCAGAACCAGTTTTACCACGGAGGCTGTTCCCAGGTAGTTCTGGTAAATCACTGTTTATTTCTACAGAATAAATTTGTTCCAGGTTCGAGTGTGTGTGTGTGTGTGTGTGTGTGTGTGTGTGTGTGTGAGAGAGAGAGAGAGAGAGAGAGAGAGAGAGAGAGAGAGAGAGATTCCTAGACTTGCTTATAATCCTTTTTAACCCACAATGGTTCTCAGATATGGGCCCCATGTTTTTACAAGAGAATATATCTAAAATACCAGACAGTAACCATGACCACTAATATTAGGAGTTGACAGGAGAGGGGAATGTAAAGATTTCCTCATCTTTTTTCCTCTCTCCTTCAACCTAATATTATTCACAATTTGCAAATTCTCACACTGGGATATGTGTTAGTCAGCTTTTCCGTTACTATGACAAACAACTGGTCTCATAGTTTCAGAATTGAAACTGGAATAAGATATGAATATATATAAAACTTTGAAGTGCTATATAATGATAACGTGCCTGCGTTAGTGCTATGATGTGTTGATGAAGCTCTCCTGAACAATTTTTAGATAAGATTACTCATTTCTACATTACTATAGTTAGAACTAATATGCATATCTCTAAACTTTAATATCAAGATACATGACCTTAGGCTGGGGATATAGGTCAGTTGTAAAGTTGTAATCAAGTTGTAAAGAGGAAAGGTTTATTTTGGCTTGCAGTTTCAGAGGTCCCAGTCCATCCCTGGTGGTCCTTGTTGCTTTTAGGCCTGTGGCAGGGCAGTGCATCATGGCAGGAGCACATGGCAGAGCAAAACCCCTCACTTCATGGCCAGAAAGTGAAAGAGAGGAAGAGCAATAGGCTGGGGTCCCACTATTCACTTTAAGGAAACGCTCAATGACCTAAAGACCTGCTCAACCCCATACCTTGAAGTTCCTACCATCTCCCAGGAGCACCTTCCCAGGGAGCAAGCCTTTACCTTGTGGACCTTTTGCAAAACACTTAATATCCAAACTGTGGCAGGATAGATGGAGGGGGGCTGACCATTATGCCTGAAAACAACCATCAGGTTCCCAGTATTAATAATGGTAAATGGCCCCCGAATGGCCCCAGCCATATTTCAAGTACAGTAAGAATTTAATGGGCTCCGTGTACCTGAGGATTTTCCATGTGTGAAAACTTCTCTGCACCATTTACTTTTCCCTTTTCTCCGAAAGGGGTGTTCTGCAGGCATTGTTTGCACCATTACCTCATCTTCCTCTCCGGATTCTAGGCTTTATCTTAGGCTTTGTTTCAAAGGATTCCACTCAAGCTCTTGTCACAAAATACTTAAGAATGCCTGGGTCTCAGAGTTTCAGAATTGAAACTGGAATAAGATATGAATATATATAAAACTTTGAAGTGCTATGTAATGAAAACGTGCCTCAATTATTGCTATGATGTGTTGATGAAGCTCTCCTGAACAATTTTTAGATAAGATTACTCATTTCTACATTACTATAGTTTAGAGCTAATATGCATATCTCTAAACTTTAATATCAAGATATATGACCTTAGGCTGGGGATATAGGTCAGTGGTAGGGTGCTTGCCCAGCATGTGTGAAGCCATGGGTTTAATCCTCAGTACCACACAGACAGACAGACAGACAGACACACACACACACACACACACACACACACACACACACACATACACACACAGATATATGGCCCAATAATATGCTGCATTCTCTTATTGTGAGAAGTCCACGCATTAGAATTTCAAATGTTTATGGGAACAACAGGAAAGCATATTCATAATGGGAACTGGCCCTAGCTAGATTTTCAGGTACAGTATGAGTGAAATAGGCCCCACTTACCTGAGGACTTTCCATGCATCGCTTTATGTCTTATTAAGAAAGAATACACTCCAAAATATTTTTCAAATGAACTTCTGGACAATAACTCTGGCTTGAATTCAATGTAAGCTGTGTAAACACATAGTTTTACTGACTGATTCCTTATTAGTTCCCAGTCTTTCCCTCTAGAATGTTAGTGTTGAATATTCAAACATTCTTTAAAGATTTTGAATTTTCGAAGATTTTCTTTTGACTTGTCATTTTGCTAAGAGAGGTTCTGCTAGACAGTGGTGCCTACTGGGTCAGCATACACTGCAGCCTCTCTGAGACTTTGTTCAACAAAACCACACACAGGAGGCAGTGAGCCTGGAATGCGCTCACTGACATTCCCGAGGAGGACCCCGCTCCTCTGCTGGGGGATCTGGTTTCCAACAACTCACTCCCCTCCTTGACCCCCACGAGAAAGAATGAATGCCATTCTCCCAGGAAGGGCGCCTCCAAGGACCTCCCGGCACAGTTCCACTTAGCAACGTTAAGCCTGGCAGATCAAGGGGATGTCTTTTCTCCTTAAGTAACCATTTCAACAAATAACTTTTTCTATACAGGCAAGATACGGTTAAAATTAATAAAATATATTTTGTCATAAAGTAGACTCCATGCAAATGCAAGGAAATATGACTTCAGGGCTTTGGCAGGTGAAATTTGTCTATAGTTTATCACAAATGATTTTTCTTTCTCCAATCCTTACATTGTTTGAGAGGCTGAAACCTTTAGTTAGGATTACAAATAAAATATGAATTTTTAAAACTAGCTCTGAAAACAGGGTGCTTACATAAAGCTAAGAAGCCCATAATGAACAAAACTATTATTTTAGTTCAGAAATGCCAGCATTTTTTTTAATCTCTAAAATATTTTCTTCTATGATGCTTCCAGGCATATTTTTCCAGCATCCTCCTCCCCAACAGACTCTCCCAAGGAAAAACATGGTCAAGACAAGGGGAGGAAATGCTGTCCAGGCTGAAGGGGCCAAAATTGAAAATGAAAATCCACCAGAGGGAAAAAAAAAACCTTAAGCTTGGAAAAGAGTAACCACAAAAAAGCAGAATATTAGATGGGCATGGTGGTGCATGCTTGTAATCCCAGTACTTGGGAGGCTGAGACATGAGGATAGCAGGTTCGTGGCCAGCCTCAGCTACTTAGTGAGGTCCTCTGCAACTTAGACCCTGTTTCAAAATAAAGAATAAAAAATAGGGCTGAGGGTGTAGCTCGGAGGTAGAATACCCCTGCATTCCATCCTCAGTATCACAAAAAAAGCAGAATATTTCCTAATTTATAGATACTCCAAGGAAATAAAGTATGTTTGCACACACAGCTGTGTTTTAGCATTGTCCAGAGTTTAAAAGTTTTTTTAATAGACTCCTACTGATGCATTGTAGTCTCACATCATAATGATAGTGTCTTCACATCACGGTGATAGTGTCCTCCTGCACACAGCCTTTGATGAGCTTTCTCCCAGCTCTCTCCTCGCTCCCTTCCCTTTCCTATTCTTGAGAATTACATGATTTGCACTGGTATTCTCACATATGCACATAACACACAAAACGTTCTATCAGACATTTTGGATAGGAAAGCTTCATAGCACATTCAATTTTACTCTGTGATATTTTTCACATCCATAATTACAAACAATGAAATCTGGGTTAATCACATTCTGTGCAGGCCTCTACCTGGGAACTCTATATTTAAAACCAACCTCAAAGCTGGTCATGGTGGCACATGCTTTATAATCCCAGTACTTGCAGCCAGCCTCAGCAACTTAGTGAGATCCTGTTTCGAAAATAAAAAATAAAATAGGGCTGGGGGTATGACTCAGAGGTAGAATGCCCTGGGTTCAATCCCCAGTACCACACAAAACAAAACATCAAAAAACAACCTGGCTTTCTTATGAATGCATGTGAAATTTCTTAATTTTTTTATATTGCACACTTTATTTTATATTTATTTTACAGAGTCCCTGAAATGTAGTATAATGTAGGTAAGAATACCTTCCCTAATTCCTAGAAAAATTCATATCTGAGGTAGATACATACACACCCTTGACATATAAACAAGGAGGCTTAAGATGCATGAATTGTAATCATCTGGAGAAGATCTATAATTTTTAAAGACATTTTGTCTGCCAGGAACAGTGAGGCAGAAGAGCTGTGTGCCATGCCTAAGACCCTTCCCTGCCTTTGAATTGCTTGAGTCCATCCATCAGGGCGGGAATGAAGAGCACTGGAAAGGCAAGCAGGCATTTCAAGAAGGATTTCCAAGATCCCGAGGCAGCATCAAGAGGCCATGCGAAATTACGCTTGCTCAAGGATTGTCCAGAGGCTCACTGGTATTGCAACTTAGGAGAGGGGGAGATAAAATCTGGTCGGAGTAATTTAGAAAAGAGGAGGAATTTGAACTGAGTTTAAAAGGATAGATAAGGCCTAGATAACATTATTAGCCTTGCTCCTGCTTTCTAGCTCCATTTGAAGGCTGGCAAGGGCCAGTACTGCCATGGCAGTGTATGTGTGTAGGTGGTTCTCTAAGACCTATCACTGAATGCAAGTGAGTGCATCCTTAGGCTTTTGAGGATAAAGGTGAAAAATACCCCCACCCCCTCCCCAGGTCTCCTGGGAAGGAGGTAAGCTGTGATCCACACTCAGGTCTAGCTGACCCCAGAGCCCAGCATGTTCCTCTCACACTGATCCCCCAAATCAAGGGCATCCTGGTGGTACCCCAAAACACTTTTTAGAAAAGTTGCCATATAGATTAAAAAAACAAAACAAAAACAGGTTGGTACTTATAGAGCAAGCGACAACGTGTCCTTGTAAATTTCAGACCAGACACCTGATACATTTAATGCGGCATTTGGGGTGCACCAGGCTGGGGGACCAAATGATCAGGAGGTTTATAAGTTCGAAAAAACCAGAGAGAAAGAATCCAGTCCTAATACAGATGCACCCAGCATCACAGGCTGCCTGGGCTGGGAGCACATTTCACCCCAGCAAAGAGGACGCTGGACTTGGAATTGAACTTGGGTATTTGTACCTCAAATGCCTTGACAATTTTCTAGTAAGAGTGCTGGGGCATTTACTCAGTAGTACAATGCTTGCCTGGTATGCATGAAGCCCTACATCCAATCCCAGCACTGCAAAAACAAAAACAAAACAACAACAACAACAACCAAAACAACTAAAAACTAGCTGTGCGACTTCAAGCAGCAATTCTGAGAACTTCAGTGTTCTACCTGTAAAGTCCAATTAATGATTACAGTTGCATATGTCTAGAAGAATTAACTAAAATAAAGCAGACAGTGTGTAGATTGTACATGCTTATTTTTTTCCTTTATGAAGACGGTGGAATAGATGAGACAGGATAAGACAGATGGTGAGGTCTTCTGAGTGGATTTGGTGATGGATTTGCTATCGAGGGCAGAAGTGAGTTGTTGAGGAGGAGGCAGGGAGAGAGATGTCAAATTCTGCTCTGAAGTGATGAGGATACACAGAAACATCTTCATCCCTCCCACGGTGGGGGGCGGGGTCAGAAGATAGAGGAAGTCCTGAGAAAAAGTGATGTCAAAAGTGATTGGAAGATTCCCCGGTGAGAAACACCCAGAAAAGAGTTAGAAATGAGATGAGAGGCTCAGGAGGAAAGAGGAAACCAGAGAAATATCATCTGGCAAACTTCTGAGTGAGAGCCTGGTTGCTGTAATTGCCCATCTAGGAGATCCTGTAAAATTGCTACACTCCAATTCTCTTTGAATGACTGTACTTCCGAAACCAAAGGAATATATATGAAGTTACAACATTTGAAGAAACCAAACCCCACAGTTTTAAGACAAAGAATATTAAAAGAAAATACTCAGCTTAATACAGGACTTAAGATCAGTCGCAACTCCGCATCTTTTGATTTTAAAACACAAGGACTAAGCCTGGGGCGGTGGCGCATGCCTATAATCTCAGTACTTGGGAGGCTGAGACAGGAGGATCACAGGTTGGAAGCCAGCCTCAGCAATTTAGTAAGGCTCTTCCAACTAAAAAACAAAATAGAGCTGGGGGACGGTGGCTTGGATCTGGAATGAGACAGAAGAAAGGACCCAGGGCAGCGGAGGAGGGAACGCTGGCTTTTGTTCAGGCACCATGAATGCAAGCCTGGATTGCCAACAGCCACTGTGGGCAGTTTTGCTTTGCTGACTTCTTAGGCTTGGGATATCTGGTTTGGCGCTACTAGGAGTTTTTCAAATATTACAACGAATTATCTGTTGCCAGGCACTGGATCCAGCGTGCACAGCTGCGGAGAGCAGATCTGGCCCCGCTGATGCAGCTGTTTCTTCTGACCTGTTAGGTGATGGCTATTCCACGCCTAATAGCACAGTCACCCATGAGCCCTGGGCAGATCTATCCAAGTTCACCATCAGCTGAAGATGTTAAGAACACAAAACCTTCACCAATCCTCCGTGTCCCCATACCTCATGAGGACAGGACCGAGGGCTAGAAGCTCAATCCAAAGGACATCCCTTCACGAGAAAGCAAATACATCTTTTTTAAAGGATAATAAACTATTTCCAAAATACAATGGCAGGACAGGTATAGGATAGACATTCCCATTCCAAAGGGGAAGAATGGGCAAGAAAAAGGGTAATTGGTCCAGGGAAGTCCAAAACCCAACAGGGTGAACAATGTTAAACCTCAAGTCTCCTTTTGAACTTGTCCTCTTTTTTTGCTCAAGAATATTTAGGGAATCTCCTGACACCCTTCACCAGCTATAACCAAAGGGTCTACAAAGAGAAACTCCCCTCCACAAAAAAGGGTGTCGAGTTGCTAACTCAGTTTAAGGTATGC
>PVLC010038535.1:0-14722 GCA_004027655.1 Graphiurus murinus | reverse complement strand
AAGAAGAAGAAGAAGAAGAAGAAGAAGAAGAAGGCGGCGGCGGCAAACCAAATCATGACCATTCTCTGTCAGCAAAGTCCCACCCCACCCAGAGCCCTTGCACTTGCTGTTTTGCCCAGCTGGATTCCTCTTCCCACAGGTGAGACTCAACTCTCTCCCTCACACTATTTCCTATTCCAACCTCTGCTCAGATGTGACTTTCACCGTGAGGTCTCCCCTAGACATTGTGTAGCTATCTTTCCCAAACAAGTCTTTTCTCTTGATTTAAACCTGCTAAGCTGAGGTAGGTTGGTTTGGAGCATGTCATGAACCTCCAGTGAATAAAAGTAGAGTGAGGAGGTGTTCCCTACCTGCCTTACTCTCATTTCTATGTGATGATGAAAGCAAGTCAGGTTGATTTATGCCTCGCAAACAACACTTGGCTTTCAGTGACCTGACACAGTAACAGCTATACAATCTGTATTTATAAGCTCAGGGAAAAGCCAGGTGTGGTGGCACATGCCTATAATCCCAGGTCTTGGATTACAGCCAAAGGGATTGTGGGTTTGAGGATACCTTTAGCAATATAGGAAGACTCTAGACCCTGTTTCAAAAACAATAAATAAATAAGAAAAAAAAAAAGGTTGAGAGTATAGGTTGGAGGTAGAATGTCTCTGGGTTTAATCCCTAGTACCACTAAATAAATAAATAAATAAATAAATAAATAAATAAATAAATAAATAAATAAATAAGATAAAAATAAGCTCAGTGAATACCTTGCATTATGAGTTCATGTGTGTAAAATATTCTAGCAAGAAGATTTAGCTAATCTAGTGAGATCAGGTGAGTTTTTGAACTGGGATGTCCAGGTCTTATTTGGAATCCAAGAGCCTGGATTCTGAAAGGTGCAGACAGTTGTGCTCATCAGGTTCCTATGTCCCAGTGCACACAAGGGTAAACATTCCTGCACAGCATTTCTAGGAAAACCATGTAACCTGAACACCTTTCATTTTAACAATAAAAAGTTTTTTTTTTTAACATTTTTTGTTTTGCCGTGGGTTGAACCGAGGACCTCACACATGCTAGAATACTCTGCCACTGAACCCCCCAAATTAATTCTAATAGCTCTTGTGCTGATGAATGATCTTTATAGTCCAGTAGTATCTGGAGTGAGGTTACCTGATTAATGTTTCAAATGCTAACTAACCAACCATTTCTGGAGTATTTATTTATTTAGTTAGTATTTATTTATTTATTTATTTATTTATTTATTTATTTATTTATTTATTTATTTATGCAGTACTGGGGATTGAATCCAGGACCCTTTATCACTGAACTACATCCCCAGTCCTTTTTTAAATTTAATTTTGAGATAGGATCTGGCTAAGCTGTCCATGATGGCCTTGAACTTGCGATCCTCCTGCCTTGGCCTCCCAAGCAGCTGGGATTACAGGTGTGCACCATTTTTCCAGGCCTGGAGTGCTTCTTTTTTATTAGGAATGATGCACTTCTAATGTCAGGTAACTTACCCCAGAATAGTCACACTTCATACGCATATCACATTGTCTAAGCTGAAATATTTAAAGATAAATAGCAAGCCGTGAAACAGCCGCAGTAAGAGGGGAATGCCAGGGCTGTGTGAGGGAATGGACTGGCGTGTCACAACCAGCCAGACACACCCCTATGAGGGTTTTAGGTTCAGTCGGCAGCTCAAAGCCCTCCCAGCTGCCAAGTGAAGACCTCTTCTGGCAAGCAAATGGTTTCTGCCTTCCATCCTCAGGTGGAGCACACACTTGTGGTTGGGCCGGAAGTTACCTCTTGTGTTTTCCTCTGCATCTCTTGGCCTCCACTTGAAGGCCCAATAGAGCAGACACTCACTTATCTTGGAGAACTACTTTGGTTGTAAAGACAGACCAACCATTGAGCAAAATGAAGGGTTTGTTCTAGCAGAGGAGTTGGCCGAGATCAAAGGCAGGCAGAGGAGAGAGAAACTTTCGACTGAAAAGGAGGAAAGGCTTCCTGTGTGCCCTGACTGGAAGCTGGTGGTCTGGGGAGGTAGAGGTCATCAACTGGAAGCTGGGCCTCCTATGTGATTGGTGGAGAAACACTTGGCTTTCTCTGGTTGATCCTGAGTTGGAAATGGTGATGAAAATTAGGGAAGCTGTCAGTTATCCATCAAGGCCTGGCTCTTTGGGGACAACTGTGACAGAACATATCATTCAGCTTCCTGGATTGTTACTAGAGATAGCAGCGTGACTTTCTACTAGTCTGACCTCGAGCAGGCTGGCTTCCTGGGCTGGTTACTGAGGATAAGGGCTTGGTTTCCTGGGCATCTTGCTGGTGGTTGTGGGTCAGAGTTTCACTTTTAAACATGGTCTGGCCATTGCCTGCTTGTAAAGGCAGTTTCTTGGGATCCTGAGAGAGAGAGACAGGGTGATCATTCGGAGTGGCTTCTTTTATTACCGGTGGCTACCCCAAAAGCTGCCCACAGAGGTTGGGAGCTGTGAGGACCTCTGGACTCCATTAGGAAAAACAGCTCCACTCTCTGTCCATGTCCTCTGTCACAGATATGTCCGTGTTGGTCTGTGTCTTCTCTTCATTACGTGTGTCATCTCTACATGCCCGTCCGATATCTGGTTTTTAAGAATTCTTTGAAATTTTTGTTCCATGGATGTGTGCTTCTTTGGTTAGCTTATTCTTTAATTCTTTTATGGTGTTTCAATGACATTTTGAAAGATAGAGGAGCTAGGTATTTTTGTTGTGGGATAATCTGTAGTGCTTTTTATACCAGATTAGAAAGAAGAAAAGGTACTTTTCTATTCCCACTGACACTTAACTGGAAAAAAGGAAAGGCTCTGGTGTCTAGGGCTCATGTTCTGTTGCACTGCCCCCTAGCGGCAACAAACACAAAGCTACTCTTAAGCTTCATTTTCTAGGAATTTTGCTGAAGAAATCTTGTTCTGTTCAGATTGGTTCCATCTATCAAGGAACTAAGCCAGAACTGCCAGGACATGGGTAGCGGGAAGGTAGAGGAAAAGATGATAGTAATGACACAACCAAGATGTCATCCTGCATAATTGATATAGCCAATTAACATAAACATCGAAATTTTACTTGCAATAAAATGTAGACTCAAAGTCTAAATTAGACTATAACAATTTGTTCCAAAATTATTACATATTTTATCTCATAGAAAAGAAATTCATTTATAATTTAAATGTTTATTTACTCCAATATCTTTTTCCTTCAGAAATGGTTACTAGATTTGACATTCTTTTAACATCATAGACATTATGTCATTTCTGATAAATTTTAGATTTGAGGAGACACATTCTCCACTAGTGACCAGTTTTTGGCATAGTTCCATGTATGTTGTAATCATAAAAATTTTCAGAAGTGCATCTAGTAAATTATTCTTCAAAATTTTACTGTACTATAGCATGTTATAATAGGTTTTAGATTTAAAAAATAAACTTATATGTTGCTGCCCACAATATTTAGCATTCCTCACTATGGCCAGCAGTAAATTTAAATTATAAATTGTTACATAGTTATAGTAGTTCTGAAAATTACATTAGTCATCCATCATTGAAAAGACCATGATATTTTGATATAGCAATTCTTTCTAAAAAATGTACTGTTAGAACCAACATAGACAAAGAATTGATTTTTGAAATTTAGTTTTGGGTCATGGATGGGACAAACCTTCTGATTTATAATTAAAAAAAATCTTCATACTATTTCTAATGTTTTCTACATAGAGAAGTTTTCCTTCATAGCAATGGGCTATCATTTTTTAGTTCCAATTCTGTATTTATTTATTATTATTTATTATTCTTCACTTCCCAGTGACTTGGATGATTTCAAGTGTATTAGGTAAGTTGAATTTTCTTTTCTTTCTTTTGCTTATAACATTAATTTTACTTAAAATATCATATCAAATAAATACTGTTAAATGAACTGAATAACACTTATTCTTCAAAAATACACTTTCTGACTATATTCTAAGCATCAATTTAAATTGATACGTTCACTAATAAGAGATTACATGCTGCCACTAGTTTTCATGTTGAATTTCCAATCATGTTTAAAGTTTTCAAATGTATTCCTGCTACATATGTTTTTACATATACCCTATCATTCCACTGTAGCCTAAATGAACAATTCTTCAAGATCTTTTACTGAAATCTGTTGTTTTTCCATTCTCCAGGATTGACCATTGGCCAACCCCAGCATGTAGCCCTCAGAATGCTCCTGTGCTAGTGGCTGGTGATTTTGCTGTTTCCACCTGCAGCGGTGGACGTTGTTCCAGCACCCCATTAAATCCTAGGACCCTAAGACTTTAACAGGCTTTCCTGGGCACATGTGACACTCCACACATGCCACAATAATTCACTGCAAGAAGGAATTTATATCCTGTGTGGCCTCAGATAATAATGCACTTGGACGTTCTTTCTGGCCTATCTGTATTTTAACAATGGATATTTTCATCCTGCTGTTTTTGCTCCATATTTATTCATTGTAGTAAGAAACCTTATCTATGAATATGGCTTGCTATTGAGTCTTGTGAGTACTTCTAGTAAATCAGCCAAACTTGAAGCAATTCTGAGACTGTCACAACATCATATTGTTAGCTACAGGACAAAAATTCCCAAGAGTAGAAATATTGAGATTTGAGGAATCTATTAATCCAGATATAATGATGTAGATTATAATTAATTTTTGGCTGGGCATGATGGCATACACCTGTAATCCCAGTACTTAGGAGGCTGGAACAGATGGATAGCAGGTTGGCAGCAAGCCTTAGCAACTGAGTGAGACTCTCAGCAACTTAGTGAAACCCTGTTTCAAAATAAAAAAAAATTAAAAAGTCTTGGGTGTAAGTTGGAAGTAGAATGTCTCTGGGTTTCATCCCCAGTATTAAAAATTAATTTTTAACATTGATTTATTCAAAATTATTCTGTTAAGCACATCTACTATAACTTTCATCAGTTTGGTATTTTATCCTCTAAATGATATGTAGTAATATGTGGGAATATTAATTTTCTGCATAAATGTTTTTTATAATGTTAGCTAATTTTTCTATATTTCTGCTAAAAGCATAAAATTCCTTGTGTTATACTCAGAAAGTTTCTTGAATGATCTTCTTGTGCTGGGTATTGTTTAGCCAAAACCTGAGTCATATATATTGAGCATGATTCTCAATCCAAAAGATAGAGGAACTTAGCGCCAAGAGATTTGTGAACATGACTTTTGCTAATGAAGTGGAATATAATTTGATACCCAGGAAACTCATCAAAGTTTTAAAGGACACTAGAATCCCCCAAAGTTTTACACAAGATATTCAATAATAGCCAATATTTTTCCTTAGTCTCTGTATCCTGTTCATTTTTTTATAAGTTAAATTTAATTTTAAATATACACCATTATTTAAGTCTCATGAAAACTAGTTATTGAATTTATTTTCTATTGCTACAAAACAATTTGTAAACTTGGTGGCTTAAAGCTCACAGCTCTGTAGGTCAGAAGTCCAAGCACAGAATAAGTGGCCCTTCATATCCACAGGTCAAAAATATTAGAAAAAAATTGTGACTGTACTATACATAGACCTGTATTCTCATCATTACCCTCCAAACAATATGATATAACAACTATTGGCATAGTGTTTTTATTGTATTAGGTATTATAGGTAATCTAGAGATGACTTAAAGTATACGGAAGGACATGCGTAATTTTACCCAAATGCCATGCCATTTTATATAAGGGATTTGAGCACTGGTAAATCTTCGTGTCTGAGGGCATCCTGGAACTACTTCCCCTGTGGATCTTGATGGATAGCTACACAGGTGGCTCCTCAGCTCAGGTTCTCACAAGGTTGAAATCAAGACGTCAGCCAGCTGAGTTCTCATCTGGACTTTACGGTCCTTTTCCAGCCCACTCTGCTTGTGGTCAGGATTCAGTTCCTTATAGTTGAAAGACTGAGGTCCCTGTTCTCTTGATGGTTGCCAGCCAGGGCTACGAGCCTTAGGGGCCACTTTCAGTTCCATTCCATGTGGTTCCCTCTGTCTTTAAAGACAGCAGCAGAGAATCTTCCTTGTACCTGATGCTCAAAAATGAGAGGGACCTTGTTTTAGTTTGATTTTCATTACTGTGAACAAAATACCTGACAAGCACAATTTGGGGAAAGAAAGGTTTATTTTAGAGCTCACAATGTCAGAGGTGAGTCTATGGTCAGCTGGCTCATGGTGGCAGGGCTCTAGGGCATGGAAGAGGAGAGAGAGAGAGAGAGAGAGAGAGAGAGAGAGAGAGAGAGAGAGAGAGAGCGAGCGCAAGCTATCAGGGACAGTTACCATCCCCAAGGCTATGCCCCCAGAGATCTACCCATCCAGCCATGCCCCACCTCTGAACCCAGCTACACTCCCCACACATGAGGTTTGGGGGGACATTTTAAATCCAAACCATAATAGACCCCTAGCAAAGAGATTTATAGGCATGACATTTGCTAATAGAATGGGTTGCAATTTGATACTCAGGAAATTCATGGAGATTTTAAACTTTACTGGAAGCCCACAAAATTTTCTACAAGGTTGGAATATAAGAGACTTGAGAGTTCAAAATAAAAAGAGGCATCTGGCCCCCAACCACCTACATGCAGGAGGCAGTGTAAGAGAACTGGCCCTTTAGTTCCACACACAAGCCATTTCTTATGATAAAGGAAGGGTAAGTCAAAGGATAGACTCAAGAGTCCAGGAGAACTATTCCCAGGGAACAGAACTAGGGCCTAATTGAGAAAATTTACCTGCCTCCAGGGTAGGGGAATGACAACATATGCCTGTGTGAATTTCAAATTTCTATTTCTGCTACGTCCCTCTGCCCATTTGCTAATAGGCATGTCTATTGCAATTATCCAAGCTCTTCATCACCATAGTATGAATTGAGTATCAATACTCCAAGAGGTATTGATTAGCTAGATGCAGTGATGTGTGCCTGTAATACCTGTACTTGGGAGGTTGAGACAAGTTTGAGGCCAGCCTCCACAACTTAGCAACACCATGCTTCAGAATAAAAAATAAAAAGGGCTGGGGGTTTTGCTCAGAGGTAAGATGCCCTTGGGTTCCATTCTCAGTACTAAAATAAATAAACAAATAAGTAAATAAAAAGGCTGGGGTGTAGATCAGAATGCTCAAGGGTTCAATCTCTACTACAAAGAAAAAGGAGGTCAGAGTGACATACTTTGAATTCTATATTTCTTTCCAAAACTTCATTCAGTAATGAAAACCCTTTTTTAAAAAATTTCATCTTAAATAGCTTCTGGGCTTTTTTTTATACTGGGGATTGAACCCTGGGCCTATGCTCTGCCACTGAGCCACATCCCCAGCCTGTTTTCTAATCCTCTCTATATAATAACCTGTGTGCATATAAATATTTTTTTATATTTTTCCTTCCAATATTGAAGGACAACTAATGTAAAAACTTAGTATTTTAGTTAAGATTTTATTATATTTTTTTCAATTTCTCAATATTTAGTTTCTGATTGTGGTAGAAAACATAAAATTTACCACCTTAACCCTTTTTAAGTGTACCATTTAGTAATGTTAAGTATATTTACATTGCTGTACAACAGAGTCCTGAAACTCTTTCATCTTGCAAAGCTGAAGCTACATCCATTAAACAGCTCCCTATCTCCTCCTTCTGATATTTTCCAATTTTAAATAAGTTCAATTAATTTTAGTAGCAGTTCGTTTTTATGATTATGGAATTTCAATAGCAACAAAACAATGGTCATAAAGTAATTAGCATATCATTATATAATACTCTAATTTATACCTATTTTCTCATTTTTGTTTATTATTAAGAGCTAATTACTATGTCATAAGTCACCTAATTCAGAATAGAAATACTTGTAGATTTAAACTGAGAACTCAAGGGAGGTGCTGGGAAATAAAATTGACCAAATTATGCTATGCGCAGGTACAAATACTTAACAAGGAATCCCACTGTTATGCATAACCATAATGCAACAATAAAGAAACTAAGAACTCAGAAATACAATTTTGGAGCAGTAAAAAAAAAAAAATAACAGATTCTACCAATTTCATATTAAATGTCCAATTCAGTTTATATAATTAATGATGAGTTTTTTGTTTGTTTTTGTTTTTTACAAAGAGCTTTTCAGTTGGAAAGGCAGCACCTTATTTAGACACAGGTTATTTTAATTCTATTTGGCTAACAAAGTCATTGGATGATCAAACTTCTTCTCTGAAATTGGGTCTAACACCCTATTACTTCATATCTGCTTTCCACCCTGCACTGTGTTCTCCTGAAGCCTAACGACCTCATCTGACCTCTCACTGAGATGTCTGTGTGCTTCAGTCTATCCTGTATGTTGTCAGATTCATCTCCCTAAGGTCAAGTTCTGATCCTGTCAATCACAAATGGTAAATACTTAATGAATTTCCATGGAGTAGAACAGCAGCTCTCAAATGTGGCTGAACATTAGACTCAAACAGAGATCTTCTAAAAATTTATCTTTTAAAAGTTCTGATGCCCGAGCCACACTCCAGTCTAATTCATCAGAATCTTGGGCAGGGGTGGAGTGGGGTAGGAACGAGAGCCAGGCATCAGTAGTTCTTAGGACTCTCCCTGTAGGGTCAATGCTCAGCCAGGGGCCAGGTGCGCACTTTGGAAGAGTAGTTAGAGAAACATTGGCCCCATCTGTGAACTAATAGATGACTACGGAGGCCTGCTTCCTCTCTTCCCCTTGCTGCATTCAGGAGATGGTGAATCTTGAGGACAGGCTTGGAATTTTGTCTTTTTCTAAAATGCACAAAGAATTTCGATGCTTTTTACTGAAAACCTCTAGCCCTAAACCAATGAAAGACAATACAATCAAATAAAAATGCAAATAATGTTTCTTGATTATGGTAATATAACTAGGTGTGAACCAGAAATAAAAACTTCTGTAAATGAGAAATTACAAACATTGTAGTTAACATTGTGATGCCTTTACTTTTAGAAATCGAGGCAAATTCAAATCTGATTCAGTATTTCTAGATGATTACAATTCCCTGGCTCATCATCTATTCAGTGTTGAAGGGGGACCTATTTTACATCTTCCCAGGGAAATGGAGTCCCATCTTACAAGCTCCTGCAGAGCAGAAACCTCATCTGTTTTACTCAAAGCTCCATTCTCAGAACCTAGAGTGTTTCATACAAGATATTCAAGAATTATTTGATGAATAAAAATATGTAATTTTCCAGCTAATAATTTGTGGCCACACAATTCTATATAACTATCTCCTGTCTTCTCTCCTTCTTAAAAAGAAGTAATCCATCTTTCAAACACTAGGTGGAGCTGGTCACTCACAGGTACCATAGATTTTCTTACCATGGCTGATGACTGTTAAACCCTAATCTTGGATTTGAGTGCAGGTCCTTTATCTCCTGGTGCAGTGATGCCCACCGACTCTAAACCTGTCTTTTACAGGTCACAGTTGTGACCCCATTTTAATCTCTACTAAGAATGCCATAGCAAAGTATCACACATAGCATGGCTTAGGAACACAAATATATTGTCTCAAGGCTCCGGGGGTCAGAAGTCTGAAATCAGAGCCATGCTTCCTCTAGGGAAGACTAGACTCTGTCCTGGAACTGGCATCCCTGGCTTGTGATAGCCTAATTTCAGGCTTGCGGCAGTCTTCCTGTGCCTGAATCCATCTCCAAATGTTCACTTTTTATAAGGTAGAATAAGGCCCATTTCAAGCCAGTGTGACCTCAACTAATTAAATTAGACTACAACCTCCTTACAACCAAAGAAGTCTCAGTATCTCACATTATGAGATATTAGTACTTTTGATATATTTATTAGTACTGGGGATTAAACTCGGGGGCTGGTCTCAAACCTGCAATCCTATCTCAGCCTCCCAAATCCTGGAATTACGGGCATGTGCCACTATGCCCAGCATCAATTTTTTTTTTGTTATATATATATATATATTTTGCACCAAAGATTGAATCTAGAGACACCCTACCTCCAAGATATGCCTCCAGATCTATTCTATTTTTTATTTTGAAACAAGGTCTTGCTAAATTGCTGAGGCTGGCCTTGAACCTGCGATCCTCTTGTCTCAGCCTCCCAAGTACTGGGATTACATACAGGCATTGCACCATCATGCCTGGCTCAGACTCTTTTTTTTTTTTTTAATAGAATCATAGCACTGCATATATTGATACAATAATACAAAAGAGGGATTAAAAACCACTGAATCTCAAAAGGAATCAGAGAAAAGGGGACAGATAAATAAGAGAGGGTCGATTATGAAACTTTAAAGCAAGTGGGATAAAGAAATTGCATGAGCTTTGGAATGAGAGTTAAAATCCTAGTTCAATGGTCTTAAAACAGTTATTTAATATTTCTGAAGCTCATTTTCCTTAGTGGCAAAATGAGGTCAATCATACCTAGCTTAATTTAGGTTGTGACAATTAAATGAGAGATTGATGTATTTAATGTGTGGTATAGTAGGAACTCAACCAATTAAAATTGTCACTATTACTGATTATTTATTTGTTTGTTTGTTTTGTGGTACTGGGGATTGAACCCAGAGGCATTCTACCTTTGAGCTACACCCCCAGCCCGATTTTATTTCTTATTTGGAAATAGCATCTCATTAGGTTGATGCAAGTCTCACTACTTGCTGAAGCTGTCCTCGAACCTGCAATCCTCCTGTCTCAGCCTCCCAAGTACAAGAATTACAGGTGTGCACCACCACACCCGGCTCTATCACTATTTTATAATGAAAGGGTATTCATAGACAAAGACGACATATTTGATCATTTTAGGCACTATGACTTTGTGCAGAGTAAGAAATTGCTAAGACCTAAAAATAGGAAAGTCTTACAAGTGTAGAATAAATGAAATAAAGCAATATAACTAAACCTTGAAGGAAAATGAATCGATATAACAGGGGATGATATAGTTTAGAGTTCCACTGTATGAGGCCACCCTTAACGCAAATGAAGATTCTTCACACATAAGTCACTTCTCTGGACAGTCCCTATGCCAGGACTCAGCATGAGACATGACGCAGCTCTCTGCTATAGACCCAATAATATGCAAATTCATTTGGCACCAAAGCCCTGGCCAGGCAGGAGTACTCAGCAAAAGATGGTAACATACTTAGCCAATCAGAGTCCTTCCTCTGGGGTGCCTGGATAGGAGACATTCAGAAACACAGTAACTGGGACAGTGCTCACTCCTGTAATTCCAGCACTTGGGAGGCTGAGATAGGAGGATCATAGTTTTGAGGCCAACATGCAGTAATTTGTGCGACCTTGTTTCAAAATAAAAAGTTAAAAAGGAGTCTGGTGTGGGGGTGTTCCCCTGTTATCCCAGTACTTGGGAGGTTGAGACAGGGGGACCACAGGTTTGAGGCCAGTCTCAGCAACTTATTGAGACCCTATTTCAAAATAAAAAAGAATGAAAAGGGCTGAGGGTGTAGCTAGGAGGTAGAATGTCCCTGGTCTCAATCCCCATTACCACAAGAAATACAATGAAACAAAAAGAAATAAGAAATAGTCACAGTAAATGACACAGAAATTGAGAAACACATAAAAGGATTGCTGAAGCAGAAATCAAGAGGCATAGAAAGTATGAATAAAATGACCTTTGTTGAATCAGAGACTTCAGGACAAGTCCAACACAGAAGCAGAAGCAGTCAGAGAATAAATGCTAAAAATAAAAACTACACTGAGATTCCATCTAAGTCCCATTCAAATGGCAATCATCAAGAATACAAACAATACAAATGATGGCAAGGATGTGGGGAAATAGGAACTCTTCTACACTGTTGGTGGGATTGCAAATTAGTACAATCACTATGGAGATCAGAATGGAGGTTCCTCAAGAGACTAGGAATAGATCTACCATATGCCCCAGCTACACTACTCCTGGTATCTTTCCAAAAGAATAGTATAGTGATAAATACATATCCATGTTTATGGAAGCACAAATCTCAATAGCTAAATTACATGATCAACCCAAGTGTTCATCAACAGATGAATAGAGAAAGAAAACGTGGTATATACACACAGTAGAATTCTACTCAGCCATGAAGAACAAGATTATGTCATTCATTTGCAGGAAAAGTGGATGGAACTGGAGAATATTATTCTAAGCGAGATCAGCCAGTCTCAGAAAGTCAAGGGTTGTATGTTTTCTCTCATATGTGGAAATGAGAGAAAATAGAAAAGATATGAGACCTTAAATAATGTGGAGAGAGACCAGTAGAACAGAGGAAGGGGAGGAATGAGAGGGGAAAAAGAAGGATTGAGGAAGAAAGCAGTTCAAATAATACTATGGCCATATGAAAACATTATTACCAATTTCACTAACATATATGGGGACGGAAGAGGGGGAGTGGGGTGGGATGCAGAAGGAAACACACCAAGAGCTTGTGCATGTATGTTTTCATCACATGGAACCTCACTATGATGTATAGTTGCAATGCATTAACAAAAGTATAAATTTAAAAAATAAATTCTGGGCTGGAAGCAATTGATACCAGCTTCTACGGGGACATCTCTTGAATTTGCAGCTGGTCCCCAGAAAGAAGGGCTGACCATGAGAGCTCTGTTGTGCGCTCTGTGATGGCTTCTTTCTCTGGCTATGAAGCTGCTCATAAAGCTTCCTGTCTCCCTTGCTTCTCAATACATCCTGACAACAAACCCTGTACTCTAAGACTCCCTGAATGTGCCTCTGTCTCTGGCAAGTTGGAAAAGTATAATTAATGCGCTCTCTTATGAGCACCAGGGAGAACTGCTTAGCTGAGTGATACAGAGACGCTCATTCCCATCACCCCCGCAGAAAGGCTGAACTGCTTCACCACACAGCAGCTCACGAAATCTATTCCCAAGGACTCAGATTTTCCCTACTGACCTTTAGCAATGTTGCTTTACTTGCATAACACTTTATAACACCAAACACTTTCATACTCGTGATTTCTATAATTTTTTAAATCATGGGTTCTCATGATTTCTTTCTTTCTTCTTTTAATTTTCAGGTAGCCATGAAGAAGCTCCCCTTTCACAGCTGAGGCAGATTTGACAATGAGTTCAAGGCCAAGTGGCTTGTTTGCTATCCCCTAAGCTCAAGAAGTGATGTAAGACAAACCCTGAAAGACAGAGAAAAGCAGAAGCACACCAGGCCAAACGGAACTGAAGGAGAGGCCAACCAGTGGAAGACAGGACGGGTGCTTCCATGGCCTTTTCTGGTTGATGTAATCAGAGGAGTCCCAACGACATTTGAGTCATGACCAGGACAGGTGTACACTTTGGGTGTCACAGGTCTGAGGACTCCTGTAATTCATCCAGGCTGACATTACTCCCACCTCCTTTCACTCTCAAAATTGTTTCAATTTGAACAATAGTTTATACAGCCAACCTATCATAAGCCTTAAGGTATTGCTGGTTAATAAATCAAGGAAAGATAAAAGTATGTTTTCTTTATAGGTAGGAAAGAAGAGCATATTTAGAAAAAGTATCTTTTGGAAAATTGTCAGATATAAGATAAAAAACTAGAGTCTGGTCCTTATTTAAGCAAACTATTGAACCAACCAGAACAACTCTATTCCTGAAGTATTTTAGTCCATGTTTCTGCAAACTTAGTGACTAGGACCATTGTATTTGTGTTATGGGGATCATCTTAGCCAGAACTGACTACTGTAACAAAGTGACTGCTATAACAAAGTACCATAGACTAGGTAGCTTATAAACAACAGAAACATTTCTTACAGTTCTAGAGGCTAGAAGTCTAAGATCAAGGTGTCAACATGGGCAAGTCCTCATGAGGAGTTCTTCCAGGTTTGTAAACTGCAAGTTTGTATCTCAATTGGGGGGAAAATCAACAGATAATTCTCTGGCCTTTTCTTATAAAGACACTTAATCCCATTCCTGAACACCACAATCTAACCAGCTCCCTAAAACTCAACCACCAAATACCATCACCTTGGATACTGGATTTGAAGACATTAATTTTGAGAGAACACAAACATTCATCTTATAGCAGGGGTTAAGATTCTGTTATAGATTTGTTTTCTATATGATACTGAAACTAGACTCAAGTATTTCTTGTTATTTGTAAAATATATTTGTGTCATGTTAAAACTATTCTATATTTATTTTATTTTTGCGGTACTGGGGATCAAACCCAGGGGCATTCTACCTCTGAGCTACACCCCTAGTCCTATTTTTTATTCTTTATTTTGAAGCAAGTTCTCACTAAGTTTTGGAGTGCCTCACTAAGTAGCTGAGGCTGGCTGAGAACCTGGATCCTCTGGTCTCAGCCACCAAGTACTGGGATTATTTAGCAGCATATTTTTTCACATATTTTTCACTTAAATGTGATCTCACGACAGCCTCCGTTATATGTAAGGAAGCAACTGAGACTGCCTGTAAAATATAGTTGTAGGCACACATTCACTTGTTTATTTTTATGGAAGCATATTATTGTAGTGTATGTCACAAATGGAAGTCTGGGAGAATCACTTTTGTCAAGTTGACTGTTGAGTCTGACTACTTTGGAGTCATCTGAATCTAAGTCCTTATCATCCCAATGTTTATATCACGGCATCCCAATCAGTTTTTCTTCTTCAGTTCATCCCCCAACCAATTCATTCTAGAGATTCCCTAAAGGTTAACTTTTCTAGACTATTAGTTTTACCATCATTTCTCTGCTCAAAAACATTTA
>PVLC010038534.1:0-14695 GCA_004027655.1 Graphiurus murinus | reverse complement strand
AAAAAAAAAAAAAAAAAAAAAAAAAAAAAAAAAAAAAAAAAAATCATATTAAGCTGAGTGTGATCATCCAGGTCTGTAATCCCAATACTTGGGCTGAGACAGGAAGATTGCAGGTTCAAGGACAGCTTTAGCAATGTAGCCAGATTCTCAGCAACCTATGGAGACCTTGTTTCAAAACAAAAAAATAAAGAGGGCTAGGAGTACTAGGAGTATAGTTCAGTGGTAGAATGCCCCTGGGTTCAATCCCTAGTACCATATATATACAAAAAAAAAAAAAAAAAAAGTAAAAAAAGCCAGGCATGGTGGCGCAGGCTTGTAATCCCAGTACTTGGGAGGCTGAGACCAGAGGATCACGTTCATGGCCAGCTTCAGCTACTTAGCGAGAGTGAGGCCCTCTGCAACTTAGTGAGGCCGTGTTTCAAAATAAAGAATAAAAATAGGACTAGGGTGTAGCTCAGAGGTAGAATCAATCCCAGTGTTCAATCCCAGTATCACAAAATCCCTTGAGTTCAATCCCAGTATCACAAAAACAAACAAACAAACAAAAAATGTTTACTAAAGAGAAATTTTTAAAACATAATAATTTTGGGGAAAAATACAATAAATGTGAATAAACTATAGACAAAATATATTTCCCACTTCTTTTCTTTGGTTGCATTTTTTCAGAAACTTTCATTAAATTTAAAGATTTACTTAAAGATATAATTTGCCACAAGTGTGACATTTAATAATGCTGAATTATAAACATATACTGGCTGTTTTCTTTTCCTGAAGTCATTGTGTAAGTCATTCTACGTTTCCTGCCCCCTCTCAGAGAGTTTCAGTTCTGTGGTTAAAATTACGTGAACATCCAAATAATGCGCAAGGGCCCTTTGCTCTTTGGTGCCCTCCCCAAGCACCGCAGATAACAAAGCGCACACATTCCACTCAGACTTGTTGATTAACTGATTGATTAGAAAGGAAAAGTGAAGTTGATTCTGGTGTATATCACTTTCATAAAATTAATGATCATCTCAAAAGTGGTTCTAGGCTACATTCAACAGGGCCTGGGAAGTAATTTTCATTCAGCTCGAAGTTTTTCTCTGATACCAAATAGAGTTTTCTGTTTTCCTTGAGGTTGAATTTCCAAGATAAGTCACTATGATTCTGCAGGAAGAAAGAAATGAGTTAGATTTGCATGTTTGATTCCTGAAGCGCCTCAGTAGCTAGTGGACGGAGAAAGGGCCTGGAGACTGTTTTGGACAGGGATGCTGGGCTTCCTTAGGGAGGGGCTCTCTACTTTTTCTTAGAATCCTAGGGTATTTGGAAGCATTCTCTTTTTAGCAAGGAGCTCTTGGAGGAGTATCAATTCTTTTCATATTTATTCAGACTGTTCAATGTGAATAGGCAAATTTGGGATGCAACTTCCAAGGAGAATATTCTAACACTCTTTTGAAGGGGTTGACCTTTTCCACCAACGCATTTCAATTAAATGTACCCAAACATTTGCTGAGGGAAAATCCCCATTCAGATCATAGCTGAGAGTCTGTGACCTTGAGTTTGACATGGAGTCCTCTACTGTTCACTTCTCTCTACTATATCAGAGTGGCCACTCACAGTGTGATGTGAATATTCTGAAAGAAGTTTCCCTCCCTGAGGGTTCTTATGAATCTCCTGGGAAGAATCTGCTCCTGAGCTTTATCCCTCCCCTTAATGATAGATCAAGTTTTGTTTGTTTGTGTTGTGGTACTGGGGATTGAACTCGGGCATTTTACTTCTGAGTTACATCTCCAGCCCTTTTTATTTTATTTTTTGTTTTGAAACAGGACCTTTCTAGGTTGCTGAGACACTCACTAAATTGCTGAGGCTGGCCTCGAACCTGCAATCCTCCTGTCTCAACCTCCCAAGCACTGGGAGTATTTGAAGTTGTTTTAGGCTCTAACCCTCTCTCGCCTGTTTCCATTGTGATCAACTTAGTATTACTTGTGTCTGCACCAACTCTGGTCCCATTCCTTCTGCCACCAGATGTTGTGAATCTGCATCCAACACAGAGAATCTGTTTGGCCCAATTGTGCTTCTTTAGAAACCCTGACAGTTGGTGTGTTTATTGTCTTTTGACCTTGGAGACTGGGGGCTCTGCACCTCCCATGACCTTTTGTCCCTGTGTATCTCTGTATGTAAACAGTCTTGCACAGCAAAGCCCCAGCTCTGTGGGACCTTGGCAGCCAGGCTGTGGGGAAGTTTGCAGAGGGAAATATCAGAGTATATTTCACTGCCTCCTGGCTGCAGAAGGGGTGTTGTTAGCAACAGGCAGCCATTTCTCCCCACAGGGTCTTATTTTTTTTAAAAAAAGAGCAAGTGGAAAGATAATTTGCATTCATCCTCCAAATCTTGCATCTTTTGTTTTCACCAACCTATGAAGATTCCCATTTTCCCCCTTTGGAGGTGTGTCTCCATATTTAGCCTCCTTTCAGAACAAAACTATTTCTGCCTTCTTATTCAACTGGTTTTTTGTTTTTTTTTTTTTTTTTTGCGGTACTGGGGATTGAACTCAGGGGCATTCTACCTCCGAGCTATATACCCCCAGTCCTATTTTTTATTCTTTATTTTGAAACCGAGTCTCACTAAGTTGCGGAGTGCCTCACTAGGTAGCTGAGGCTGGCCGCGAACCCGGATCCTCTAGTCTCAGCCTCCCGAATGCTGGGATTACAAGCGTGCGCCACCACGCCCGGCTTCAACTGGTATTTTTTTGTTTGTTTGCTTGTTTTGGGTACTGAGGATTGAACCCAGAGGCTTTCTTCCTCTGAGCTACACCCCACCCCTTTTTATTTTTTATTTTGAAACAGGGTCTGGATGAGTCACTAAAGGTATCCCTAAGTTGCTCAGGCTGGTCTTGAACCTGTGATCCTCCCTCCTGTCTCAGCCTCCCAAGTATTGGGATTACTGGAGTGGGCCACCTTTCCTTGTTTTAACTGATTTTTCACCTAGATCTTTGTATTTCCCCAAACTCCAGTATCCCCATCCTGAATCTATAGGAAAGGAGCACAGGCTGGTTTGTGGAGAGAGATCTACTGCCCTCAAGTACTCCCACATCTGCGTGGCATACTGCATCTGGTCTGAGTGCAGCCCTGGTATAGACTGCAGAAGGGGAAAAGAACCGGGGCTCAGGGTCTGGGCAAGGCCCCGAGTACAGTGCCTCCTGAGCCTCAGCAGGATGTCTCCACAACAGTCCACATGTGGCTTCCCAGAAACACACCTTGGGCTATGGGAAGACATCCAGAAGGGAGCAAATACTGACTTCCCATTGACAGATTTGGTTTCCCAGGCTGAGAGACCAAATGCTGCTCTGGAGCCAGGTAGAGACTGGGAATTACAAACCTGCTGTGTGTCTGTCGGCTACAGCCCATTTTGCTGGCACTGGCAAAACAGTATTTGAGTTCAAGCCTTCTCCAGTTTACCTTTGCCTTACTGTTCCTTGCCTAGCCCCAACTCATTGGAGATGAGCTGGGTGCATGCAGAACCTCGGGTTCTCAGTGTTGTGCAGGTACCATGGCAGTACCTGGACATAGGAGGACTGTCTAGGGTCCTCCAGGGCTTCAGGATCCTCCCTGGCAAATGTTCATGGGATGCAGAATCTTGAGAAGATATGATATAATGGCAAAGACAAGAGAATTTAGAAAAAGGAGTCAATGTCAACCCATTGAGTTGAGCCAACTCTGTGACTTGATGTATGCGGACGAGGTTGTTGGAGGGTGGTGAAGGTTTATGAATAGAAAAGGGCAACTGAGTTTTCATGAACCAAGACATAGATTCATCTGCAAGCTCTTGGGGACAGAAGGAGGAGGCCTTGCCCTTACCCGCACAGACTTGGGCAAAGTGGGGTTCCCTCCATGGGTTGCAATCCTTCTATCTCAGCCTCCCAAATACAGGGATTACAGGCATGCACCACCAGGATCTGGCTTATTAATTCAGTCTTAAACATTTTTCCAGTTGAATGATCTCCTCTCGATATGTCCAAACACACTTAGAATGCAATTGGTTTTGTCTGTCTGAAGGAATCTTCTGAGCCTGTCCCATCAACTCATCTGCACCAGTCATACCTAACCCTGTGGGTGCTGTCTGCATCTCTAACTGGACAGCACACCTGTGTCTGTCTTTTGATTGTTGTGCAAGTTCCCTTCAATGACCAAAGGCTTCTGTGGCCCTATGATGTGGCATGTTTCCTCTAAACAGGTAAATGTGCTAGAAAAACTTTCCCTGAGAGCATTAACAACCCTCTGCAAATGAAGAAAGACACTGGAAACCTCCAAGCTGGACAAGCTTCTTCGTGTGTGTGTGTGTGTGTGTGTGTGTGTGTACTGGAAATTGAACCCAGGGGCATGGTACCTCTGAGCTGCACCCCTCACCCTGCCCATGGCTTTATTTTATTTTGAAACAGGGTCTCACCAAGTTGCTGAGGCTGGCCTTGAACTTGCGATCCTCCTGTTTTCCGGTCTCAGCTTCCCAAATATTGGTATCAGTGGCATGCACCACCATGACCAGCTAATTTCTTCCTTCTTAGGATTCAGACTTAAAATGCTTGCCACTAAGCAGAAAAATGAACCCCAGTTACCAGCCTCCTTAAGGACATGGATTCAAGGCCTGACTGCTTAATTGCCTCAAATTTAAGATTTTTCAGCTACACTGTTCCACACAGATACTGGTCAAGCTTCAATCTGACAGAATCCCCAAATATTTGGGGCATGGTACTCATGCATAATCTTTTGGTGTTTGTCCAAGTGCAGGTTTAGGTACAGCTCTTGCTGAGAATGCCTGGAATCTAAACAGCCAAGTGGAGAGCTTAAACAGAGGTCTTCCCGTGTCTGCTAACGGCCAGCACCTCTGCACTCCTCCCCCGTCCGCCAGGGAGGCTGGGAAAGCAGTTTCCCTTGGCATGTTTATTCCAAAATTAAACTGTACAGGGAGTCTGGGAGAAAACTTAGATGGAGGAAAATGATCAATTTGGTCAGGCTCATTGTCTCTTCGACTCTTTCCTAAATTTCAGCAGGAACAACCACTGTGGCTGAGGAGGACTTATCAGCAGAGAATAACCACAGAGGAGGGAGAGAATAAAATAGCTGGTTCCCAGCAGGGGGAAGTGAAACTAACCACTAAATGAAGCTCGTGTGTGTGTGTGTGTGTGTGTGTGTGTGTGTGTGTGTGTGTGTGTGTGTGTTACTGGGGTTGAACCCAGGTTGAACCCCCAGCCCTTTTTTATTTCCAAACAGGGTCTTGCTAAGTTGCAAAGGTTGGCCTTGAACCTGTGATCATCCTGTTTCAGCCTCCTAAATGCTGGGATTACAGACATGTGTCAACACACCCAGCTTAAATGCAGTTTCTGAAAACACACACACACATACACAGCAACAATACACAATCTCAGTGCTTGGTCATTCCATCCTGGCTATTGAGAATTTAAAAAATGATGTATGGAAGCAAATGGTTCTGAATTGGATTCCAGTGGGCTAGAGAGGCATTTCTAAGTGGAAATGTCTTTGAAATTTGACGTTTGTATTTGCGGCCATGATCCCTTCTATAGGACCTGCACCAGGTGCACCAAATGACTAGTGACAAAGCAAGGTGGGATCCGGAGGAAAGCCAAGAGGAAGGGATGGGAAGACAGAGAGGTGGGACGTTCCCCACCACCAAGTGAGGGGAGAATGTGCGCCAGGGCAAAGGCAGGGCAAGCTGCCTGCAAGAGGAGCAGGTGTGGCCTGGCATGGGCGGCCTGGCATGAGCCCGGAACCTGCAGAGAGAACGAGAGGGCCTGGAGTCAGGGTCTGGAGGAGGGTCAGGCTGAAATGACAACTTAAAGGATTTGGATATCCTCAAGGCACTGGGGAGCCACAGAGGGTTTCTGTTGTTGGGGGATGAGTTTGGTAAGGGAGGGAAGGAAATGTGATATATACAGAACGTGGCTTTGGGGCCATTTGCCCTATTGGGATGTGTGATAGGTGAGCACTGAGAGAGGATGGGGAGTGCAGGGACTGCAGTCTACTCAGGGTGAAGAAAGGAGAGCACATACTTACAGAGTATGAACTGTGTCACCCCACATCGTATCTTGGTCATCTTTACTGTGCCCAGCCAAGTTGGTATCTGGCTTTGTCTTACAAAGGAACTAAGAACTTGTGAAGGCCAGAGCTGGGCATGATGGCACATGCTTGTAATCCACTGGAAGGCCAAGACAGGATGATCACAGGTATAGGCCAGCCTCAGCAACTTAGCAAGACCCTCAGCAACTTAGTGAGACCCTGTTCCCAAATAAAAAATAAAATAGGGGTAGGGTATAGCTCAGAGGTAGAATGCCTCTTGGGTTCCATTCTCAGTACCAATAAAATAAATAAATAAACAAGTAAATAGATAAATAAATAAGCAGGTTGGAGGTATAGATTGGAGGTAGAATGCCCTGGGTTCAATTCCTACTACTACTACTACTACTACTAAAAAAAAAAAAAAAAAAAAAAAAAAAAAAAAACTTATGAGGTCCAAAGTCAAGCAACAAGTAGATGACCGAGTTATGATTTAGGATTTGAATTTATTCTTTCCCCCAGCTTCAAATATCCACATTCTTTCCACTGTGACTCCTTGGCCTTTTGCTTTTAAGTGTGGTTAATCATAGCAGAAGACAGAGAAGGCAGAAGTGAGCCCTGCCTACCCGGTGTTATCCCTGCAACCTCAGAGTCCTCCTGTTGCATCACAGTTGCACGGGTAGCTCCCTATCCTATTATTTCCCACTTGGGTTTGGAGAGTAGAAACCATTACATGCTGTGAGTCTCCCCAAGTGGGTCTTGAGATGGAAAATGAGTAGCAAGACGCGTTTCAGGTTTGTGGGAAATTGCAAAGGACAAGACAGAAATCATAAAGGCGCAATTGAATTATGCTGTTTCGTGGCCCCTGGGATAACAGCTGTTTTCCAGGTCTACCATCGTTCTCATTAGGAAATTAAAAACTCCAAGCTCCCCATCCACAGCCCTGTGCTGCTCAGCCACATGGTGACAGGAAGCCCTGTGTTTGTACAGGTGGGGGGCGAGCAGCCTTGCAAAGTGGGTGGCTGGGAGCTCTGCTCGGAACACAGGTGGGGGATCCGAGGAAAAGCAAACCCAGGAAGAGGCGTGTGCGCTCTGGTGCTGGGGGCTCCCTGTGCAGAGGGCAGGGTGGAAGGTGGCCTCTCCATCTCTGGGTCACTGCAGGGCCAGATTCAGCGAATGGTCTGAGGCCCTCCCTGCACCAAGCAATGCAGAGAGGTTTGTCCTCGAAGGAGGTCAGTTCCCCTTTCTGAGCAGATCAGGAAGATCACTTATAATATGATATCTATTTACACAGCTAGAAACAACACCAACCAAACAATACAACAATATGCTTTGTGTGTGTGTGGTACTGGGAATTGAATCCAGAGGCATTCTACTTTGGGGCTACACCTTTAGCCCAATTTTATTTCTTTATTTGGAAACAAGGTCTTGCTAGGTTGATGAGAGTCTCACTACTTGCTGAGGCTGTCCTCGAACCTGCACTCCTCCTATCTCAGCTTCCCAAGTACAGAGATTATAGGCGTGCGCCATCATGCCTGGCCTCTTTCTTTTTTATAACCTGGGGGCATTCTACTTTCAAGCTACACCTCCAGCCCTATTTTATTTTTTATTCTGAAACAGGGTCTCACTAAGTTGCTGAGGGTCTTGCCAAATTGCTAAGGCTCTCCTCAAAAATGTGATCCTCTTGTCTCAGCCTCCCAACTAGTGAGATTACAGGTGTGTGCCATCACACCCAGCCATCATATGCTTATTTTGAGAACACATAAAAGAATGTCATATATTTCACAAAAGGGATATTTGTTTAAAATCCTGGGGAATAAGCAATGTGAGAGTCAGGATCATGGGGCTGGGGGTTGAGAGGCCAGGAGCCAGGATTCAAGACCACATGACAGAGCCACTGTGTGTCAGTGTTAGTTTCTGGGTTGGGGAAGTGAGTTCATAAAATTATTAAAAACCAACAAATCTGAGACAGGAGGATCACAGGTTTGAGGCCAGCCTCAACAACTTAGGGAGACCCTGTTTTAAAAATGGATACATAGATGATAGATGGGGGGGGAGATGGGCTGGGGGTGTAGCTTGGAGATATAAAGCCCTTGGGTTCATTCCCTAGCACCCAAACAAACGAATGAATCTGGATATGAACCATGGAGGGGCATGCACGGACCAATGACGAGTGTCCAGAACCAGAGATGATAATGAATGCGTTTCTGCTCAGCAGAGGCGCAGAAAGAAAGAGAAAATAAGGGGAATGTGAGGACATCGGGCTGCCGGGGCTCCTGGGCCCAGACACCGCCCTTCCTCCCCTAGCTTTCCCGAAGGGCCTCAGCATACAGGTGGGATGACCTGGCACCTGCCATCTGTGGCTTTCTTGGCGCGGGGGTTCCTGATGACACATGTTGAAAGCGCAGTTCCTGAGGGAAAGTCTGTGAAATGAGCAATGGTAGAAAAATTCACTGAAAATGAAAATTGAGAGCAGTAATGATACCAGGCAGGATAGTCGATGTGGAGACTGATCCCTTCTTTAATTAAATGATCTTTCATACCAAAGAGAAAGTCAGAAAACGTGCTTTTGGGGATCTAACTGTTGCAGGAGACCAGGTCCATAGAGAACAAGAAACAGAGGCAAGAAGAGAGCAGGTTTCTTTATTCACCAGTGAAGGCCTAGTGAGCAAAAAACTCTGGGTCTGAGCCCCAAATGGCATCATCATACAGATTATATAGCCTCAGAGAGACTAGGTTTTGACTGGACCAATAACAGAAGGGGTACCAAGATGGGGGCTCAGGTCAGATTTCATTTCTGCTTCCTGAGCTAGATTTCCTATATTGGCTTCCACGTAGTTGGGACTGGGTAGTGCCATCTTGCTGGACTTAGCTGCCAGGGGAAGCCCTGCTTTGCTCACCTCAACAGGGGTCCTGTGAAGAAAGCCTTATTCTTATATCTTGTCCCTAGGCTTTAGCCAAGAGTCACCTTCAAGGACATAGCTGGGCTCCTGCCTCATGACCTACCACAGAACCGTTTGAAATTTCAAGAACTAAAAGTGCCAGAGTGATTCAAGCATGCTCTTTGGTTTCCCTTCCCTTCCCCTCCCTTCCTCCCTCCCTCTCCTCTCTGCTCCTTTCCAATTCATTTCATTTCCTGTCTTTTCTTCTAACCCAAAGCATCCTTTCCAGTCTGGAAGAACGTGACATGCTTTTGATCTGGGCAGCATGATCCGGAAGGCCCTGGCTCTAACCCTCCCGCTGCTACTGGACACAGGCAGAGGACCTGGCTTCCAGCTGAGACTACCCAGTGCAGGGTACCTGGGGGAAGTCGGACACTTCCTATGCCTTATCTTGCTTTTCCATTTGAAGGTGAAAAATTAATCTCCACTTTTTCATACCTTGAATGTTCAAAACACTGAACTAGAGCTGTTGGAAACCAGAGAAAGGGGGGAAAAAAGAAGTCAAGGACATGATGAATGTGAATTTATTAAAGTCTGAGAAAAGCCAGGTGATCACAATTAAAACCATGTATCTTGAAATGTGTCCTCTGATCTTTTCTCATAGCCAAATTCATGGGATTAGAAGTGCTCCCAGTGAGATGGGCAATATTCATGACTTTACTGAGAGGAAAAAATTAACTCAACAAAAATGTGTTGAGAAATATTTATGTGCCCAGAGACAAAGAAATGAACAAGCCAGACAATGTCTCTACTCAAGGACCTCACATGGACCAAACAAGAACAATTGCATATAGTTGGGTATGCCTGTAATACCCAACTATGTGCAATAGGCTGTGACAGGAGGATCGCAGGTTCGAGGCCAGCGTTAGCAACTTAGCAAAAGCCTCAGCAACTTAGTGGAACCCTGTTTCAAAATAAAAAAAGGCTGGCAGTATAGATCAGAGGTGGAATGCCCCAGCTTCAATCCCCAGTACCACAAAAAAAAATTTTTTTTTTTAAAAAAAGAACAACTACATATTAATAAATATACAGCCAGTCTTAGACTTACAGGGGTTCAATTTAGATTTTTGTCTTTTTCAATGATGTGGAAGCATACCTGTATAACCATTCTGTTTTTCACGTTCAGGACAGTATTCAATAAATTATATAAGGTAGTCAATGCTTTATTATAAAACAAGCTTTGCATTAGATAATTTTGCCCAACTGTATGTTAAATGTAAGCATCCATATATGATTAAGGTAAGAGGCTAAGCTGAGATGTTTGGTAGGTTAGATGCATTAAATGCATTTTTGACTTAAGATATTTTCTACCTACTTTATTGGGACATAACCTACTTTTTTTTTTTTGTACCGGGGATGGAACCCAGGGGCATTCTACCTCTGAGCTACAACTCCAGCCCTTTTTTGAAAACTTTATTTATTTTTATTTTGAAACAGTCTTGCTAAGTTGCTGGGTGTTTAAATTGCTGAGGCTGGCCTCGAACCTATGATCTTCTTGTCTTATCCTCCCAAGTACTGGGATAACCAGTGTGCACCCTGGTGCTCCGTGGAATATAACCTAATCTTAAATTAAGAAGCATTTGTAAAACATAAAGCCAGACAGAGATGGGTGCTTTGAAGAAGTAATAGTCAGAGTAGGGAAAGGAGGCAGCCACAGGGGAGTGTCAATACCATGGACATGATGGGCAGAGATTTCTTTACTGGGGAGACATTTAACTTCCACCCCAGCTCTGAGCAAAGGAGAGAACTAGCCAGGCAGACGTCTCACAGATGAGCCTTCTGGGCAGAGGAGGGGCAGAGGAGGGGCATGGGGCCGATTCCCGAGGTAGGCGCCTGGCCCCTTGAGCCTGGCTGGAGGCTCAGGTGACTGGAGTTTTAGGTGGCTGGAGGCTCAGGTGACTGGAGGCTCGGGTGGCTGGAGGCTCAGGTGACGAGGCTCAGGTGGCTGGAGTCAGAACCCACTATGGGATTTTCAGCGCCCAGTGCAAATTGGAAATGAAGTGAACATGTAGGATCCCTGTTCAAACAATATTAAAACCTTCAAAACAACACTGGCAGAGCACCAACCAGTCGTGGCGCCCTTCCAAGTCTGGGCCTGGGCATGGCTGGCTCTGAGGGCAAGGCCGGCAACACAGTCCGAGTAGACAAGATGATCGATGGCCTCACAGGACCTTGCAGGGGCCTCACGGCTACTCCAGGCAAAAGAGGAAGCCATTGGCAGGTTCTGAGTTACAAGAGTGAGGGGCCTGACAGGTTTCTAGAAAGATCTCTGAATTCTGTGTGAGGATAATACTGGGCAGGCCAGACAGATCAGAGAGAGGTCAGCAAGGGGCCTGACAGGTTTCTAGAAGGATCTCTGAATCCTGTGTGGGGATGATCTTGGGGAGAGGAAGAAGAACAGCAACAACTACGAGAAAGTAAGCTCCGCAGGGCACCTTTACCTCCTCAGGATGCGCTCCCTCAGCTGGAGTGGGGGAACAGAAACAAGCACTGCAGAAAAATCCACCCCTGCAAGTCTGGTTGGGAACTTCATTGCACTTTCTTTAAAGGAAAAGGAAATTCCTGAGGGTTTAAAGAATGTCCCTGTGTCTTGCAGGTGTCCCAAGAGGGTAGGTTTGGAATTCTAGCTGAGCCGGGGGCTTTGAGGCATGGCTTGCCGGGAGGCCCTGTAAGGTGCCACCTCAGTGGGCACTGAGCCACGCAGGGGCACCCAGAAGATTCTATCTTGGGGCAATGGCTTTGAAGCAGAGTTTATCAGTCGTGGGAGGGGGACTGAGGTTGGTCCTTCCTGAAAAAGGAGGTAAAGATGGTTAAGGAGCAAAAGAAGGGCTGGGGGTGTTGCGTGTGGCATGGCAGAGAGCTTGCCTGAAGTGCGTGAAGCCCTGGCTTCGTTCCCAGCACTCCCTGCTCCCCACAAAAGGAAAGAAGGAAGGAAGGAAGGAAGGAAGGAAGGAAGGAAGGAAGGAAGGAAGGAAGGAAGGAAGGAAGAATTGTTTAAAGTAATTCAGTATATCCATACAATGGAATAATGCTCAGCAATAAACAGAAATGGATTTAGCCAATTGCGGTGGTGCATTTCCATAATCCCAGTACTTGGGAGTCTGAGACTGGAGGATCATAGGTTGGAGGCCAGAACATGGTAACTTTTGCTTCAAAATTAAAAAATAAAAAGGTCTGGGGCTGTAGCTCAGTGGTAGAGTACCTGTGGATTCTATCTCCAGTATAGGAAGGAAGAGAGAAAGGGAGGGAGGGAGGGAGATACAAATAATGATATGGATAAATCTCAAAATAATTATGCTAAGTAAAAGAAGTCAGTCAAAGAGTATATACTTTGTGATTTCATTCCCTATAACATTTTAGAAGATACAAACTAATCCTTAATAATAGGGAGCAAATTAGCCAGCAGTTCCCAGGGCAGGGGGGAGGCCAGAGGTCCTGCAGCGGGGAGTGTGGAAACTTTGGGGGAGTTGCTAGATGTTTTCATCATCTTCTTGTGCTGATAGCTTCATTTTGACCTATGTCAACATTGATCAAATGATACCATTTAAATATATGTGTATACTTTATTATGCCAATTATATTCTGATAAAGCTGTAAATGTGTTTTCAAAAGACACAAGGGGGCAGGTTCGCATTGGCCACTGTCTGTGAAGCCTGGATGCACTTGACCATGGACCTGAGCCTGTCTCACAGTAACTGTTACCACAGTCTGCCTCTGCACAGTGCCAGGGAAGTCCAGCATGCTGCCCAGGGAAATAGAGGAATTGTATTTTTTCCACCTTGCAGAAAACCTTAATAATGGTGGTCTTAAAACATAGACACATGTCCTGTGACCCTCCTCTCCATGGCTCCTCCCTTCAGCCTGTGTGGCTGTGACTGCTTGAACCAGTGTGTATGAAGGGAGTGGCCCTGTATATCTCCCAAGGCTGTTCCAGAAAAGGCTGCACAGCTTCCCTGGGAAACCTTGCTCTGGGAATGCTCACTCATACCACGTTTCCTCCCACGATGCTTCCTCTCAGAAGAACCCATAGACTTGAGGGGGCCTTGGTCACCAGTTCCCATGCATCTCGCTTGGTTGGGCATCCTAGCGCGGAAGCCAAATGTGTGAGTGAAGAGGTTCATTTCAAAGTGGATCCTCCAAGATGGCATACCCCTGTGATCCCAGCACTTGGAGGATCGTAAGTTTGAGGCTGGCAATTTAGAAAGACCCTGTTTCAAAATAATAAGAAAAAAAATTAAAAAGGGCTGGGGGAATAGCTCAATAGAGCACCCCTGAATTCAATCTGTAGTAATATAATGGTGGTGGTTCTGTGCTTCTGAGCCTGGGATAGTTGCTTATACAGCAATAGACAGACTAGTGATTTGCTTTGGGCTGACTTGATAATATAAATAGATCTCAGATCACACGTCTAATAGGAATAAGCAGTATTTGTCATGGAATATATTGACTATAAATTAATCTTTTATTTGTTATCAACCTTGGTCTAGTTTTACAGAAATGTCATTTTAGATTCTATCATTTAAATATGAGGCTCTTGGGAGCCGGGGGTGGTGGTGCACGCTTGTAATCCCAGCATTACAAGCTGAGAGGCTGAGACCGGAGGATCTGGGTTCGAGGCCAGCCTCAGCTACCTAGTGAGGCACTCTGCAACTTAGTGGGACTCGGTTTCAAAATAAAGAATAAAAAATAGGGCTGAGGGTATATCTCGGAGGTAGAATGCCCCTGAGTTCAATCCCCAGTACCCCCCCCCCCAAAATATGAGGCTCTTGGGCCAAACAACCAATACATCTTCCTGTATAAAGTTTAAATCAAGTCTTTCTGGCTTATGTAAGATCATTAAAGGCTCCTTTTGACACAATTCCATGCTCTGTAGTCTATAAAGTCATTTGGTTTTACATGGCAAATGACATTTCTAAATAGAAATCTGGTACAAGTCATTTTAAATCAGAGCATTTAATAAGTTCAATTTTTTTTTCAAAAATAACATGTTTTGGGCAATATTTCTTATATAAGAAACTCTTGGTCAAATTGATATTTGTTGAGAAACCCAAACCATGTCTAGATTACATTTGAACATTTCTTTGAGGGCTATGTGTACTATTTAATTGCTCTTGACAAGCATGATACCCTACAAACCTAAATAAAGCTATGTCTTTCCTCCGAAACCCCCCCCCCCAGCCACAAATCAGTGCACTGAAAATAAAATGTTTGCACCATCTAAATTCAGTTCTCTGCAGAATTTTGTAAAAGTTAATGTCCAGAGAGAACATGCTCTTGTGTTTGCTTTGAGTGTGTCTACAACGAGACGCCAGTGTGCAACAGCCTCATGAAGGCTGCACCTTCAGGACTGTCTCCAAACTTCCTCTTTCTTTCTATCTTTCTACCTTTCTTTCTTTCTTTCTCTCTCTTTCTTTTTTTTTTTTTTTCGTGGTATTGGGGATTTTACCCAGGGGCATTGTATCTCCAAACTTCGTCCGCTGCCCTATTTCATTGTTGATTTTGGTTTTTTTTTTTTTTTTTTTGGCGGTACTGGGGATTGAACTCAGGGGCATTCTACCTCCGAGCTACACCCCCAGCCCTATTTTTTATTCTTTATTTTGAAACTGAGTCTCACTAAGTTGCGGAGTGCCTCACTAGGTAGCTGAGGCTGGCCGCGAACCCGGATCCTCCGGTCTCAGCCTCCCGAATGCTGGGATTACAAGCGTG
>PVLC010038533.1:0-14713 GCA_004027655.1 Graphiurus murinus | reverse complement strand
ACCAATAATAATAATAAAAATGGAGGCAGCTATGGCAGCATATGCTTATAATCCCAGTAGTTGGGAGGCTGAGACAAAGGACTGAAGGTTTAAGGTCAGCCCCATCAATTTAGTGAGGACTTCCAAAACTTAATGTGAGATCCTCTTTCAAAATAAAAGAATAAAATAGGGCTAGGGGTGTAGCTCAGAGGTAGGCTTCTTGTTTCCAGCCCCAGTACCACAATAAATAAATAAATAAATAAATAAATAAATAAATAAATAAATAAATAAATAAATAAATAAATAAATAAAAGATAAAAATGGCTAGGCATTTGTCCCAGAGGTAGAAGATCCTATGATCTCAGCCTCCCAAGTACTGGGATTACAAGCGTGGGCCACCATGCCCAGCTTCCCCCCCACCCCATTTAACACCCAGGAAACAACAACAAAAAAAGTCCATCTGCAGAATTCATGGCTGTAGGCTAAAACAATTTAATAGCCCAAACTCAGGACCACTGGCAATTGGCAGTCTCTCTAGTTTAAGACACTTGAAATAGAGTCCCAGAGTAACGGATGTCCACCTATGGCAAACACTCTTCAGGCACAGAAGAACGTGACCCATCAGCTGTAAGAGCACAACTGAAGAAAGGATCTTGGTTATGAGCATACCAGAACATGGCAGTGCTGCATTCTAGAGTTTTTCTTCAATAAGGTAGAAGTAAGCCAGGTGTGGTGGCGCACGCTTGTAATCCCAGTACTTGGGAGGCTGAGACCGGAGGATCTGGGTTCGCAGCCAGCCTCAACGACTTTGTGAGGCTCTCCAACTTAGCGAGACCTTGTTTCCAAAATAAAGAATAAAAAAAGTAGGACCGAGGGTGTAGCTTAGAGGTAGAATGCCCCTGGGTTCCACCCCCAGTATGGAAAAAAAAAAAAAGCTGGAAGTATTCCTATTCAAGACTGGTGGGCAACAAGATACATGGCCATCTCATGTATCACAAGGCTAATTCAAGGATGATCTTTCAGGCCCAGAGAGTAACTGTTGAGGCCAGAGTCAGTGTGAATGTAGAGATCTACTCAGCACTACCTGGTCAAGAAAGCTCCAGGGCAAGAGGTAGAGTTCTTTTTTTTTTTTTTTTTTTTGCAGTACTGGGGATTGAACTCAGGGGCATTCTACCTCCGAGCTATACCCCCAGCCCTATTTTTTATTCTTTACTTTGAAACCGGGTCTCCCTAAGTTGCGGAGTGCCTCACTAGGTAGCCGAGGCTGGCCGCGAACCGGGATCCTCAGGTCTCAGCCTCCCGAATGCTGGGATTACAAGCGTGCACCACCACACCCGGCTGCAAGAGGTAGAGTTCTGCTGCACAAAAGCAGAGTACCCATGGCTTGGCTTATGGTCTTGATTATACTTTAACTTCCTTGCTAAAGTTTACTCAACTACAGGTAAAGATGTCGTGCCAAAATAGTTTTTACTAGTTTCTCTTTTGAGAAAGTGGGTAGCAGATAGAATTCTCAGTGTTACTTTTTTATTTTAGGATTCTTACTGTGTTGCCCAGTGTTTAACTCCTTGGCTCAAAGGCCCTCCTTCTCCAACCAAAACTTCATACTATTCTTTTTTATTGTCCTCAAGATTGAAACAGGGGCATTCTACCTCTAAGCTACACTCCTGGCCCTTTTTATTTTGAAATAGGACCTCATTAAATTACTGAGGTTGGCTGCGAACCACAATCCTCCTGTCTCAGCCTCCCAAGTACTTGGACTACAGGTATATGCTACCACACCCAGCAGTGTTATTGTTTTGTTGTGGTACTGGGAATTGAACCCAGTATTCTACCCCTCCTTATTTTTTTTATTTTGAGACAGGCTCTCACTAAGTTGCTGAGAGTTTCATTATTTTGTTGAAACTGTGCTCAAATCTGTGATCCTCCTGTCTCAGCCTCCTAAGTACCGAGATTACAGATGTGCACCACCACACCCAGCCCAGACATATTAATTTTAAAGAACCTAACTCTGAAGTGAGGGAAAGAAGTTAAATGAAAATCTGTCCCCAGCTTTAGAATATCATAGTATAGTTAGGGATACAAAGATGTGTGTTGGTGAGCAAAAGAAGACATCCCTCCACCCTAGCTTTTTTTTTTTTTTTTTTGCGGTGCTGGGGATTGAACTCAGGGGCATTCTACCTCCGAACTACACCCCCAGCCCTATTTTTTATTCTTTATTTTGAAACCGAGTCTCTCTAAGTTGCGGCGTGCCTCACTAGGTAGCTGAGGCTGGCCGCGAACCCGGATCCTCAGGTCTCAGCCTCCCGAATGCTGGGATTAGAAGCGTGCGCCACCACGCCCGGCTACACCCTAGCTTTTGACAGATGTGTTCCTACAAAAACAAATAGCAACAATGACAAACTATGTCCTCAGATACAACAAATCACATTAAATAACTCTGACCATCCCTGAACTTTTCCATAGCATTCATTCACTCTAAGAGGAAAGGCAACCACACAGTCATTCACTGTCATGCTGGGACAGGAGGATCCAGGTTCTCTGCCAGCCTCAGCTACTTAATGAGGCCCTCTGCAACTTAGTGAGACCCTGTTTCAAAATAAAGAATAAAAAATAGGGATGGGGGTGTAGCTCGGAGGTAGAATGCCCTTGGATTCAATCCCTAGTACCACAAAATAAATAAATAAATAAATTTAAAAAATAATTTGTAGGGGGAAGAAAGTGACTAGAAGAACAAATAAGACTACTAAGCCAAGTCCCTTTGCCAAATCAGTGGGAAAAAAGTTGGCAGCTCACTTGGCAGAGGTATGAAGTGGGTTTAATTAATTTCTTGTTCTAATGCCACCTGGTATGAACAGAGCTTTTTTTTTTTTTTCTTGGCTTGGAAATTCCAATAGACACAGAAATACAGTAAGCCAAACACCAAGGGAAACCTTTGACATACTTTACCTATAATTATTATTACCGATGATACTGCGGCTTGAACCCAGAGGAGTTCCACCATTGACCTACACTCCCAGCCCTTTCATTTTTTCTTTTTTTTTTCAGTACTGGGGATTGAACCCTAGGGGCATTCTACTTTTGAGCTACATCCCCAGTCCTACTTTTTTCTCTATTTTGAAATAGGGTCTCACTAAGTTGTGGAGGGCCTCACTAAGTAGCTGAGGCTAACCATGAACCTGCGATCTTCCAGTCTCAGCCTTTCAAGTACTGGGATTAGAAGCATGCGCAACCCCGCCCAGCCTCATTTTTTTTTTTTTTTTTTTTTTTTTTTTTTTTTTTTTGTGGTACTGGGGATTGAACTCAGGGGCATTCTACCTCGAGGTACACCCCCAGCCCTATTTTTTTACTCTTTATTTTGAAACCGGGTCTCACTAAGTTGCGGAGTGCCTCACTAGGTAGCTGAGGCTGGCCGCGAACCCAGATCCTCCGGTCTCAGCCTCCTGAATGCTGGGATTACAAGTGTGCGCAACCACGCCCAGCCTCATTTTTCATTCTAAAACAGCTTCTCACTAAGTTGCTGAGGCTGGCCAGGTGTACCTGTGATCCTCCAGTCTCAGCCACCCTAGTACTGGGATTGAACCCAGGGGGTTCCACCTCTGAGCTACACACCCAACCCTTTTTTTTGTTTTGTTTTGAAACAGAGCCTCGCTAAACTGCTGAAGCTGTCCTCAAACCTACAATCCTCCTGTCTCAGACTGTCAGGTCTGACTCCTGGCCTTATAATTATTCCTACATGCTACTAATACTATAATAATTTCACAGAGGAATGACTGTTTGTGTACTGGTTGGCATTCAGGTATGTGGCACAATCTAACTCTATTGATCAAAACTCCAGAAGGGAAGGAAGGGAAAAAGAACATACTTGGGTCCTAGATAAGCAAAAACCTGACCACAGATATGTGTCCCTGCTCCTTTTCCCTCCTTCATCTCTTTCCAACTACAGTCAAAGGCAGGAAATGGGCGAGAAAGGAAGGGGATATCGTCAGCCAGTCTAGAGGACAGAACCAACAACAGAATTTGCATAGCTATCTGGGACTTGGAGTACCTCATTGATGCACTCTACATCAAATCTAGGCTGAAGCCAGGTGTGGTGGCGCACGCTTGTAATCCCAGCATTCGGGAGGCTGAGACCGGAGGATCCGGGTTCGCGGCCAGCCTCAGCTACTTAGTGAGGCACTCTGCAACTTAGTGAGACTCGGTTTCAAAATAAAGAATAAAAAATAGGGCTGGGGGTATAACTCGGAGGTAGAATGCCCCTAAGTTCAATCCCCAGTACCACAAAAAAAAAAACAAAAACAAAAACCTAGGCTGGATTCTGAATATGCACTTATGAACTACTTGACACATTCAGACATCAAAAGCAAAGGTTTTTGATACTGGGTTCAATCCCCAGTATCAAAGAAAAAAAATATGAAAACAGTAGCTATCAGAATGGTACCTTTGCAGATTGAGAATGACTGAAGTGATGAACTTTCTATTAGCTGTATGAGCTGTTACCTAACTTCTCTATGGTTCAGGCTTTTGATGTATAAAATGGGGCAAGCCGGGCGTGGTGGCGCACACTTGTAATCCCAACATTCGGGAGGCTGAGACTGGAGGATCCGGGTTCGCGGTCAGCCTCAGCTACCTAGTGAGGCACTCCACAACTTAGTGAGACTTGGTTTCAAAATAAAGAATAAAAAATAGGGCTGGGGTATAGCTCGGAGGTAGAATGCCCCTGAGCTCAACCCCCAGTACCGCAAAAAAAAAAAAAAAGAATAAGCCGGGCGTGGTGGTGCACATCTATAATCCCAGTACTTGGGAGGCCAAGACAGGAGGATCACAGGTTCAAAGCCAGCCTTAGCAACTCAGTGAGGCTCGTTATCAACTTAGCAAGACCCTATTTCAAAATAAAAAATAAAACAGGGCTGGGTTGTAGCTCAGAGGTAAAATGCCCCCAGGTTCAATCCTCAGCACCACACACACACATGCGCCACGCTCGCGCGCACACACACACACACACTAAAAAAATACGTCGGGCATGGTGGCGCATGCTTGTAATCCCAGCATTTGGGAGGCTGAGACCCGAGGACCTGGGTTCTCCGCCAGCCTCAGCTACCTAGTGAGGCACTCCGCAACTTAATGAGACCCGGTTTCAAAATAATGAATAAAAAATAGGGCTGGGAGTATAGCTCAGAGGTAGAATGCCCATGAGTTCAATCCCCAGTACTCCAAAAACAACAAAAAAATAGGGCTGGGGTTGTAGCTTGGAGGTAGAATGCTCCTGGGTTCAATCCCCCGTTCTGGAAAAAAAAAAGGATTGGGGTGTAGCTCAGAGGTAGAACACCCCTGGGTTCAATTTCCAGTACCACAAAACCACAAAATGAGGCACGCTTTTATACTCCCCTGGTCCACTAAGGCAATAGGTGGAGGCTTTGGGTTGAGCAGGTACCAGCAAGCACTATCTTATTTCCATGTTCTGGTCTCAATTACTTTCATACTTCTTCATGCAGCCCTTCCCTCCTTTCACAGCATTATTCCTTAACATACACTGTTTCACTAGAGCTCACTGACCCATACTTGAATGCCAGTAAACCTCTCAGAGGCTGAGAATGGTTTTCTATTTTCCTTCTAACCTCCATCTTTACCTCAGCTATGTCCATGATATATATATATATAGTGTGTGTGTCTTGTGTGTGTAAGTGAGAGAGACAGAGAGAGAGACAGGGGATCGAATCCAGGGTTACAGCCCCAGCCCTATTTTTTTTTGTGTGTAAGATACTGGGGATTGAACCCAAGGGTATTATACACCTCTGAGCTACATCTCCAAACTTATTTTTTATTTTGAAACAGGGTCTTGCTAGGTTGCTGAGGCTGGCCAAGAACCTGCAACCCTCCTCTCAGCCTCCCAAGTACTTGGATTACAGGCATGTACCACCATGTGCAGCTTTACTTTTTATTTTGAAACAGGGCTTCACTGATGCTGAGGCTGGCCTTAAACCTGTGATCCTCCTGTCTCAGTATTCTATATATCTATCTTTTTTTGTTTGTGTGGTAATCCCCAGGGGCATTCTACCTCAGAGCTACTCCCCCAGCCTGACTTTATTGTTTTTTTGTTTTGTTTTGTGGTACTGGGAGTGGAACCCAGGGGCTGCCTACCTCCAAGCTATACCCCCAACGTTTTTTTTTTTTTTTTTGCGGTACTAGGGATTGAACTCAGGGGCATTCTACCTCCGAGCTACACACCCAGCCCTATTTTTTATTTTGAAACTGAGTCTCACTAAGTTGCAGAGTGCCTCTCTAGGTAGCTGAGGCTGGCCTCGAACCCAGATCCTCCGGTCTCAGCCTCCCGAATGTGTATTTTATTTTTTATTTGCAAACAGTGTCTAGCTAAGTTGTTAAGGAGCTTTACTAAGTTGCTGAGGCTGACTTTGAACCTGTGATCCTTCTATCTCAGCCTCCCATGTACTGGGATTACAAGCACGCACCACCACACTAGGGTATTCTTTTATTTTGAAACAGGGTCCCACTAAGTTGTAGGGAGTACCTTGCCTCACCAAGTTGCTGAGGCTGTTCTGAAATCTGAGATGCTCCTGTTTCAGCCTCCTAAGTACTGAGATTACAAGCTTGTGCTACCACACCTATATTATGTGTATGTGTGTGTATATATATGTGTGTATATATGTGTATATATATATAAATATAAATGAGTGCTTAATATACCAGTCACGTTCCTATTTGATACACTAAAGCTCATTTAAGTGTTACAACAACCCCATGAGGTATGACTATTTTCCCTTTCACAGATGATTTTTTTTTTTTTTTGCGGTACCAGGGATTGAACTCAGAGGCATTCTACCTCTGAGCTACACCCCCAGCCCTATTTTTTTTGTGTGTGTGTGGTTCTGGGGATTGATCTCAGGGGCATTCTACCTCTGAGCTACACCCCCAGCCCTATTTTTTATTCTTTATTTTGAAACCGAGTCTCACTAAGTTCCAGAGTGCCTCACTTAGGTAGCTGAGGCTGGCCTCGAACCAGGATCCTCCGGTCTCAGCCTCCCGAATGCTGGGATTACAAGCGTGCGCCACCACGCCCGGCTCCTATTTTTTATTCTTTATTTTGAAACCGGGTCTCGCTAAGTTGCGGAGTGTCTCACTAGGTAGCTGAGGCTGGCCGCGAACCCGGATCCTGCAAACCCCGGATCCTCCGGTCTCAGCGTCCCGAATGCTGGGATTACAAGCGTGCGCCACCATGCCTGGCTTCAGATGATGAAATTGGAGCAGAGAGAAATTAAACAACTTGCCCAAAGTTACTCCAATAGTAACTGGCAGGTAAAGAAGATTCAAACTCATGAGTAGTGAAAATATACAACTCATACTCATTCAGTTTTGTGGACTCTACTGGTCAAAGTAGAGTCTACAAATAGTTCCTCACTGTTCTAAGAGCAAGATGTGGATCACTTGTTGCAAATCCTCCCATAATGTTCACCATGAAGCCCAACCTAAAAGAATATGACCAGACTCAACCAAACCTTTCCAAATAGCCTTGGGGCACAGCCATGATGCCCCCAGATGATCATAGCACAGGAGGCCAGTGGGAGCTAAAGTAGATTCACTGGAAAAGCTTGAGAATCCCTGGTCTATTCTACCCTAGGTCTCTAAAAACTATACCTAGACCTGGGGTTGTAAATCAGTAGTAGAGTACTTACATAGCATGCACAAGACCATGGATTGGATCCCCAGAGCTGCAAACAAAAAACCCCACAACAAGCATACTCAGTCACTCTTTTTTTTTTTTTTGCTGTACTGGGGATTGAACCCAGGGGCATGCTACCTCCATACTCAGCCATTCTATATAATTGGGGGGGGGGGAAGCATTCTCTCTCTGAGCTATACCACCAACCCTTTTTATCTTGAAACAGGCTCTTGCTAAGTTGCTGAGTCTCACAGGTTCAAGGCCATCTCAGCAACTTAGCAAAAGTCTATCTCAAAAATAAAAAAATGGAGAGCTGGGCGTGGTGGCACTCACTTGTAATCCCAGTACTTCTGAGGCTGAGACTGGAGGATCCGGGTTCGCATCCAGCCTCAGCTACTTAGTAAGGCCCTCTGCAACTTAGTGAGACCCTGTTTCAAAATATAAAAAATAGGGCTGGGGGTGTAGCTCAGAGGTAGAATGCCCCTGGATTCAAGCCTCAGTACTGAAAAATAAATAAAAAATAAAAAAATGGTCTATAGCCATACTTCCCTGAACACACCCAATCTTATCAAAAATAAAAAAAATAGGACTGGAGGTGTAGACGGAAGATAAGATTGTCCCTAGGTTTGCCAGGCATGGTGACACATGCCTGTAATCCTAGTACTTGGGAAGCTGAGACAGGAGAACTGCAGGTTTGAGGACAGCCTCAGCAAGTAGTGAGACTCTCATCAATCTGGTGAGATTGTTTCCAACCACAAAACAAAAACAGGGTCAGGATATAGCCCTGTTTTAGAATGTCTCTGGGGTCGGGCGTGGTGGTAATCCCAGTACTTGGGAGGCTGAGACTGGAGGATGGCAGGTTTGAGGACAGCCTCCAAGTAGTGAGACTCTCATCAACCTAGCCAGACCCTGTTTCCAAATAAGACATAAAATCAGACTGGGGGTATAGCTTGAAAGTAGAATGCCTCTGGGTTCAATCCCCAGTGCCACAAAAAATAAGTAAAATAAATAAATAAATACATACATACATACATAGAATGCCTCTGGGTTCCATCCCCTGTACTCCCCTCACACACACACAAATGTCCCTAGGTTCAATCTCGTGTGTGTGTATATCTACATACATACATACATACATACATACATACATACATATATATATGTCTAAGCAGGGCGTGGTGGTGCACGCTTGTAATCCCAGCACTTGGGAGGCTGAGACCAGAGGATCCGGGGTTTGCAGCCAGTCTCGGCTACCTAGTGAGACACTCCGCAACTTAGTGAGACTTGGTTTCAAAATAAAGAAAAAAAAAATAGGGCTGGGGGTAGAACACCCCTGAGTTCAATCCCCAGTACCGCAAAAAAAAAAAAAAAAAAGAGGCCTGGGGGTGTAGCTCGGAGGTAGAATGCCCCTGGGTTCAATCCCCAGTACCACGAGAAAAAAAAAAGTCTATCCATAGTCATTTTTTTTTTTTTTGCGGTACTGGGGATTGAACCCAGGGTCATTCTACCTCCGAGCTACACCTCCAGCCCTATTTTTTTTTTTTTTTTGGCAGTATTGGAGATGGAACCTTGGGACATTCTACGTCCAATATACACCCCCAGGCCTATTTTTTATTCTTTATCTTGAAATACAGTCCAAGTTTCCACCACGCCCTGCCCATAGTGATTTTTTACATAGTAGATGTGTATTGTCGGCATGTCAAGCCAGTTTTCTTCTTGCCATCTTTCCAGAGATAAAGTGCTGGGTAGAATCCTCTATGTACTCTGCTAGGACCCCAAAGAGGTTATACAAGGGGAAAAAAAGTATAGTATAAAAAGATCAGCTTTCAACTAGGTAGGGTGGCACACTTCTATAATACTAGATACTCAGAAGGATAAGCCAGGGGGATGGCAAGTTCAAGGCCAGCCTGGGCAATTTAGCAAAACTCTATCTCAAAAAGCAATAAATAAATAAGGCTGGGAGCCAGGTGTGGTGCTGCATGCTTGTAATCCCAGTACTTGGGAGGCTGAGACAGAAGGATCACAGTTTTGCGGCCAGCCTCAGCTACTTAGTGAGGCCCTTCGCAACTTAGACTCTGTTTCAAAGTAAAGAATTTTGGGAGGCTGAGATTGGAGGATCTGGGTTCGAGGCCAGCCTCAGCGACCTAGTGAGGCATTCCACAACTTAGTGAGACCCTGTTTCAAAATAAAGAATAAAAAATAGGGCTGGGGGTATAGCTCGGAGATAGAATGCCACTGAGTTCAATCCCCAGTACAGAAAAAAAAAAGTAAAGAATAAAAATTAGGGCCGGGCTTGGTGGCGCAGGCTTATAATCCCAGCATTTGGGAGGCTGATTCCAGAGGATCTGGGTTCGAGGTCAGCCTCAGCTATCTTGTGAGGCACTCTGCAACTTAGTGAGACCCTGTTTCAAAATAAAAGAATAAAAAATAGGGCCGGGAGTATAGCTCGGAGGTAAAATGCCCCTGAGTTCAATCCCCAGTACCACAAAAAAAAAAAGGGTTGGGGATGTGGCTCAGGTAGAATGCCCCTGGGTTGTTCACTCCTCAGTACCAATGAATGAATGAATGAATGGGGGTGTAGCTCAGAGGTAGAATGGCCCTGGGTTCAATTTCCAATACCATAAATAAATAAATAAAAATATTCCAGCTCTAAGTCAGAATACCTAGATTCAAATTCTGGCTGAGTCACTTACTAGTTGAGTGACCTTAGGCAAGTTACTGAATGCTTCCTCTGTAGGATGGAAATATTTTAACGAAGATCATAGTACTTCATTCACCAGGACTATTACATACAATAAATGAGATAAGGCACATAAAGGTACTCAGCAAAGTACCTGGCAGAGAATAACCAGTCAATAAATGTTAGCTATTAATAGTGTATATACCTCTCTAAATTTCAAGAAAGTCCTCTGTGTGGCTTCAAAAGAAAAAGAGCTTGATGGGAAAGAGAACAAAGATTAAGTAATCATTATAGAGACAGTAACTGAATCGATTGTCCTACACAGAAAATGCGGTGCCTGGCTTGTGGAAAATGAGGTACATGGCAGAATTAGCACAACACTCATGAACTTTCCACATCCCATCCACAAACTGGCAATTGTCCCCTTCTCTTTACTTTTTTTTGTGATGTTGGGGATTGAACCCAGGGGCATTCTACATCTGAGCTACACTCCCAGCCCTATTTTTTTATTCTTTACTTTGAAATAGGGCCTCAATAAATAGCTGAGGCTGCCCTCAAACCTGAGATCCTCCTGTCTCAGCCTCCCAAGTACTAGGATTACAAGCATGTGCCACCACACCCAGCTAGTCCCCTTCTCTTCTGGGCAAGGATCTGAACTCTTACCTGTTTTAAAAGGTGGAGCTCAATGACAAGTGCTAAGATATAAAATCACAATGCCAAGGTACAGAAAAATACCAAGCTAACAAACCTGATTGCTGCCATTTCCAAATTTTGCAGCCAAAAACATGCATACACGAATAAAGGGTTGAGAAATGAATTTCAAAAATAGTTTGCCATCACAGTACAGCATTTAATGCAAAACTCTAGATACCTTACAGATGGCATCAAAGTAGAATTCATCTGGTTTAGGGCAAATATATGTTGCATCATATGCCTATTTTATGTTATAAGGCTATTAAACTGACCAAAGATATAGGAAAATTTGCAAACTTAAAAGATCCCACAGTTAGTTGGTATACCATTTCCCTGTTTATAGCATACTGAGTAAATCTAAATTAGGACTATCCTAAAAGGGCAAGTCTGCAAAGGCTGGGCCAGGAACCCTAATTCATGAGATTGGCCTGGATCTAGTCTCAGCTGGTCAGGAGGAACTACTTCCACTTGGGAACAGTGAGAAGGCACTAAGACTCTTGGTGCTGTTACAAAGACAAACAGACAATGGTAATCTTAGAATTACTGGGTTTTTTTGTTATTATTGTTTTTGTTTTTTGCGGTATACTGGGGATTGAATTCAGGGGCATTCTACCTCCGAGCTACACCCCCAGCCCTATTTTTTTTTGCGGTACTAGGGATTGAACCCAGGGGCATTCTACCTCCAAGCTATACCCCCAGCCCTATTTTTTATTCTTTATTTTGAAACCGGGTCTCACTAAGTTGCGGAGTGCCTCACTAGGTAGCTGAGGCTGGCCTCGAACCGGGATCCTCCGGTCTCAGCCTCCCGAATGCTGAGATTACAAGCGTGTGCCACCACGCCCGGCTCCCCAGCCCTATTTTTTATTCTTTATTTTGAAACAGGGTCTCACTAAGTTGTGGAGTGCCTCACTAGGTAGCTGAGGCTGGCCATGAACTTGGATACTCCAGTCTCAGCCTCCCAAACGCTGGGATTACAAGTGTGCTTACAAGTGTGCGTCACCATGCCCGGCTCTTAGAATTACTCTGTATCTTACAAATCTCAAGTACTAAATGCATACATTTCCTTAGCTCTCCTAAAAGAACTCCAAAAACATGGGTATGACAGTCACATCTCTGAGTCCTGACTGGAAAGACATAGTGGGATAATTTAGAGAATCTGCCTAACAGGGTCTGTTCTCAATATCCAGGAAGACTCTGGCCACAGCCCAGAGAGGAAGAGGCCTACAAGAATGATACTGACAATGTTCAAGCTCAAAGAAAATGAAGTTCCATTCAATTCCAAGGTAGAGATTATTTTCATTGACTTATTTCTGGTTTATTTTCTGAAGAGAAAAAATAATCTTTCCTCCACTAAATCCTTTGAAAACTGGGACACTCAATTGCGGTGAACAGTCTTCTGGACATTAAGATCTCTCGGACACAGCCAGGCATCAACTTATTCTGGGGCTGGTCTTAGAAGGTCTTCTTCAATTACCAAGGCACTTCACCACCTTCGTCCTCCACAGGGGAAGAGGACGGTAAAAGCATTTTGGAAAAATGCCCAAGAAAGGAAAAAGCTGACCGGTTTCCTGAGGGTGTCTCCATCCCTCCCGGCTAGTATGTGGTGACTTCCTACCAAAGGCCACCAGGGGAGTATGGCCAAACCCAGCTCTCCAACACTGCAGGAAATGTTTCAAGCCTAAAAGCCCTACTTGTAGGATTATCGGATTCATTCTGAGCACTGCTGCCAAGTGATGCCCCCGCAGTGCCAACATCCCCCTCAGCTCTTTGTCCCCACGTTGCCTGGCCCTGCCCTAGTGCCTGGCTCGGGCGCCAGCCCCACCCTGGGGCCAAAGCAGTTCCCCTTCCCTTGGGCTGTCCTCCCAAGGCACACCCAGAGGCCTGGGTCAGCCGCACCTCCTCCCACACACACTCCCGCACGCCGGTGGGAACGCGCCTGGGCAGTCCCTGCCAGGGTCACTCCAGGCCCCTGCCCACGTCCCTCGTGGGGGTCAGCTGGCCAGGAGCAGCCGGCTCGACTCGGCTGGGAGTTCCACGGCCCTCACCCCCGCCCGGGGCCTCCCGTTCCCTCCGTCCCTCACCGGGCGGGGGCTGAGCGGGCGATGGTGGCACCGGCGGGCGCGGGCCGCTGCTATTGATGATGTAGTGTGAGACGCGCGAGTTCTCGGAGACGCTGAGCACATAGTCCCCGGGGATGGTGCCTGAGTCCCGCACCAGGAATACCCCGTGCCGCTGGCCCTGCAACAGTGCCACCGCCTCCTGCCGGTTCAACCGCCCCCAGTACCAGCTACTCCGCTCCTCCGAGTCGAAGTTGCCCGCCATGGCCGCCTCCGCGCCTACACGCTGGGCCGCCGCCGACGCGCGCGCCCCTCCAGCCCCGGCGCCCGCCGCCCAGGGGACCGGCTCCGGACTCAGCCTCGCAACAGCCCCCGAAATGGCGGCGGCGGCCGCGGGCCTCCCCCACCGGAAATGACGCGCTACTCGCCCCAGGGAGGCTGCCGGGAAGGGAACAGCGGCCGGCCATTGGGAGAAGGGCAAAGGAGCCCTCTCGCGCGCACTGCGCATGCGGCCTCATGGGCGTCGCCGCCAGGTTTGGACTGGGACTGCAGAAGGCGGGGAGGCGGAGTCTAGAGCCGAGGGGCGGAGCCTCTGTAGTTCTTGGAACCTCTGCAACTTACTGGTAGAGACACACGTCCAAGAATTGGAGTCGAAGCCGGGCGTGGTGGCGCACGCTTGTAATCCCAGCATTCGGGAGGCTGAGACCGGAGGATCCGGGTTCGCGGCCAGCCTCAGCTACCTAGTGAGGCACTCCGCAACTTAGTGAGACTCGGTTTCAAAATAAAGAATAAAAAATAGGGCTGGGGGTATAGCTCGGAGGTAGAATGCCCCTGAGCTCAATTCCCGGTACCGCAAAAAAAAAAAAAAAAAAAAAAGAATTGGAGTCGAAGCCTTGCATGGTAGTGCGTGCCTGTAATTTCAGGATTTGGGAGTCTGAGACTGGAAGATTCCAGGTTCGAGACCAGCCTCAGAAATTTAGCGAGGTTCCTAGGTAATTTTGTGACACCCTGTTTCAAAATAAAAAACAATGCCAAGCCGGGTGAGGTGGCACACGCCTGTGGAGACTGAGTACTTGGGGTCTCACTAGGCAGCTGCTAGTCTGATGTGAGTCCCTGTTTTGTTTTGTTTTTTTTTTTTTTGCTGCGGTACTAGGGATTGAACCCAGGGGCATTCTACCTCTGAGCTACACCCCCAGTCTTATTTTGTATTCTTTATTTTGAAACAGAGTCTCATTAAGTTGCGGAGGGCCTCACTAAGTAGTTGAGGCTGGCCGCAAACCCCGATCCTCAAGTTTCAGGCCCCTAAATACTGGGATTACAAGTACCACGCCCGACTGTGAGACCCTGTTTCAAAAGAAAAATAAAACAGTACTGGGGTTGTAGCTCGGAGGTAGAATGCCCTGGGGCTCAATCCCCAATAACACAAAAATAAATAAATTAATTGGTTAATTAAAGCCAGGCATGGTAGCACACATATCCAATCCCACAATACTTGGGAGGCTGAGAAAGGAGGATGTGGCCAAGTATAGTGGTGCACACTTATAATCCCAGTACTTGGGAGACCGGAGGATCGCATGTTCAAAGACAGATTCAGAGCCGGGCGTGGTGGCACACGCTTGTAATCCCAGC